>JAOWBW010000937.1:280436-388265 GCA_026119855.1 Campanula takesimana | reverse complement strand
GGGAATACTCTTAGTTCGCAATTCTTGAACTTTCGATCATAACTCGGACCGGATGCTCTTCGTAAGACATACTAGGTTCAATATCCTCGGGAACCTCGGACAAGACATGAGAAGGATCATACACATACTTCCTAAGCATCGAGACATGAAAACATTATGGATCTTATCAAGAGAATGAGGTAACGCAAGACGATACGCTCTATCACCAACTCTACTCAAAATCTCGAATGGGCCAATGTACCTCGGTGCTAACTTGCCTTTCTTCCCGTACCTTCGAATCCCCACTTTCGGTGAAACTTCAAAAACACAAAGTCACCCGATTGAAACTCGAGATCTCGCCTCCGGTGATCGGCATAACTTTTCTGTCTACTCTGAGCGGTACTCAAACGATCTCAGATAAGCTTAACCTCCTCAACTGACTTGTTCACCATATCAATACCCCAAATTTTGCTTCTCCCACTTCATCCCAACAAATCGGAGACAGACATTTCCTCCCATACAAAGCTTCATACGGGGCCATCCCAATACTTGACTGAAAACTGTTGTTATAGGCAAATTCCACGAGAGTAAATGAGAATCCCAAGAATCTGAAAAATCAACTGAGCAAGCTCGCAACATATCCTCAAGAATCTGAATAGTCCTCTCTGACTGCCCATCTGTCTGGGGATGAAAAGCTGTACTAAACTTCAACTCTGAACCCAAAGCCTTCTGAAACGCTTGCCAAAACCGAGATGTAAATCTAGGGTCACGATCAGACACAATGCTCACCGGGACACCATGCAATCTCACAATCTCATTTATATACAAGGTTGCAAGCCTTTCCATCGAGTAACAAATCTCAATAGGTAGAAAATGAGAAGACTTGGTCAATCTATCCACGACCACCCAAACTGCATCAAACCTTCTTCGAGTGCGAGGTAATCCCGTCACGAAATCCATAGTAACATGTTCCCCTTCCATTCCGGAATCTCTAACGGTTTGAAGTAACCCCGCAGGCCTTTGATGTTCAGCTTTCACTTGTTGACATGTCAAACATTTAGATACATAATCCGCTATCTCACTCTTCATATTATTCCACCAAAAGTGTTGCTTCAAATTCTGATACATTTTTGTGCTCCCGGGATGAATAGTATACCTCGACTTGTGGCCCTCATCAAGAACTTGGCGTTTAATCCCATCCACGCAAGGCACACATAACCGACCTCTAAAGGTTAACACTCCTTCGGGATTAAGAGAGAAATCCTCATATTTGCCATCTTCGATTTATCCACGATTTTCACCAACTCCGGATCATCCTTCTGAGCTTCTTTATTTGTTGAATCAAAACTGGTAATACTTGGATACTCGCAAAAATAGCCCATGCTTTGACTCACAAGGATCCCCAATCTCGAGCATCCTCTAACATCTTCCATTCACGCACCATCAATGAGGCCATAAAAGATTTTCCGGCTAATGGCATCAGCTACCACATTTGCTTTACCCGGGTGATAAGAGATTGTACAATCATAATCCTTCAGTAGCTCCATCCATCTTCTTTGCCTGTTATTCAACTCTTTCTGGGAGAAAAGATACTTCAAACTTTGATGATCGTAAAAATCTCAAATTTGGCTCCGTAAAGATAGTGTTTCCACTTGTGCAACGCAAAGACAATAGCCGCAAGCTCCATGTCATGGGTAAGATAATTTTGCTCACTCGGAGTCAACTTTCTTGAAGCATACGCAATCACCCTTCCGTTTTGCATTAACACACACCCGAGGCCTTCTTTAGAAGCATCGCTATAATTACCAAATCATCATTTCCATTAGGAAGCGCAAGGATAGGAGCTGTAGTCAACCTCTTCTCAACTCTTCAAAGCTAGCTTGACACTTGCCATCCCACACATATGGTACATTCTTTCGAGTCAACTGAGTTAATGGAGTAGCAATTTTAGAAAACCCCTCAATAAATCTTCTATAATACCCGGCTAGACCCAAGAAACTTCGAATCTCCGTAACTGATTCAGGCCTCTTCCAATTCACAATAGCTTCAATCTTGGAAGGATCTACGGATATTCCCCTATTAGAAACCACGTGCCCAAGAAAACACCTCATCGAGCCCAAAAGCACACTTACTGAATTTCGCAAACAGTTGCTTCTCACGAAGAACAGATAAAACCATTCGCAAGTGTTGCTCGTGCTCCTCCTTAGACTTGGAATACACAAGAATGTCATCAATAAATACAACCACGAAGGTGTCAAGATAAAGCTTGAAAACCCGATTCATCATATCCATAAAACAGCCGAAGCATTAGTCAACCCGAAAGGCATAACAAGAAACTCGTAATGGCCATACCTACTACGGAAAGCAGTCTTAGAAATATCCTCAGAACGGATCTTTAACTGATGGTACCCACTCCTCAAGTCAAGCTTCGAAAAGACGACTGATCCTTGGAGTTGATCAAACAAGTCATCAATGTGAGGGAGAGGATACTTATTCTTTACAGTTACCTGATTCAGCTTCCTGTAGTCGATGCACAGTCTCAAAGACCCATCTTTCTTCTTGACAAACAATACAGGAGCTCCCCCACGGTGACACACTAGGACGGATGAATCCCCGATCAAGCAACTCTTGTAATTGCACCTTCAATTCTTTTAGTTCAGCTGGAGCCATTCTATAAGGTGCTTCAATATGGGGGTAGTACCTGGAAGCAAGTCAATACCAAACTCGATCTCTCTATCGGAGGCATAGAATATTCAGAAGAAAACACATCACAAAACTCTTTAACAACATTCACATCCTCTACTTTAGGAGACTTTTTAGTAGTATCCAAAACACAAGCCAAATACCCCACACAACCACGGTGCAATAACCTCCTAGCTTTCACATAAGAAATAATACGAATTCCTTACCCAAAGAAGTTGCCTCAAAAGTAAACACATGCACACTAGGGATAGAAAACGTAACCACTTTCTTAAACAATCAACAGAGGCATGATATTTACTTAACCAATCCATACCCAAAATAACATCAAAGTCTTGCAATGGCAAAATAACTAGATCAGCAAGTAAAACATGCTCACTAATATGCACATCACAATCACGCAACACCTTGTCAGCTATCAAACAATTTCCCATAGGAGTCGACACTTCTAGCACATAAGGCAAAGACTCAAAGGAAGAATGTAATCGAGATGCAAAAGACACAGAAACATATGAATGCGATGAGCCGGGGTCTATAAGTGCACGTGCTCTCAAACTGGACATAGAAATTATACCTCCTATCACGGTGGAAGCATCCGAAGCTTGTTGTTGATTGATTGCAAACACACGACCTTGAACCTTTGGTTTTCCTGAGGCATCCCTTTTCTGACCCTGAGACGATCCAACACCACTCCCTGTGGTTGACTCCCCAATCTCGGGCAATTTCTTTGAAAATGGCCAAGTTGCCCACAATTCAAACACTTTCCTTGTTTCTTCCAACACCGCTCCTCACTGTGCCCTTCCCTCTGACAATAATTACATACTCTCTTGCTTTGACCCCCTGAGAAATTACCTTGATTTCTAACACTCGGTTGCCCTTGTGGTTGTCCTCTAAATGGGGTTGAAGTCCCTTGTCCTCCACGATTATCATTCCTTTGTGGTTGTGGTCTACCTTGCCTTCCAGCACTTGTTAATTCAATCTTCCTCTTGTGTTCTTCAATGTCGTGTTCTACTTGATAAGCTCGATCAACTGCATCTTGAAATTCTTGTAGCTTGTGGGACACAATTGAGTTCGGATCACTGTTTTTAAACCCTTAACAAATCTTGTTGCCTTTCTCTCCTCTGTTGCAATCAAATGAGTACAATACCTTGATAACTCCGTGAACTTGGTTGCATACTGAGCCACCGACATTGTATTCTGTTCCAACTTAAGAAATTCCACTTCATTCCGGTCTTGATCCACTCTTGGAATGAAATGTTCCTTAAACTTCCTCAGAAAATTTGCCCAAGTATATGGTACATGAGCTTCGTCCCAACTAGCCTTCAATGTTCTCCACCAGTATTCCGCAGCTCCACTCAACTTGTAGGTAGCAAACCTAACTCGATCTTCTTCAGTACATACTAAGACATCAAATATCTTTCCATGGATTCAATCCATCTCTCAACTTTGGTCACATCTGGTTCACCATCATAGCCGGTTGGTTTCATCTTTAAAAACTGTTCTAGACCATATCTCGGAGGTGCATGCTCTCCTCCTTGCCTCTGATCATGGATGGTTTTCATTGCAGCCTCGAACATCCCTTGAAACATAGCTCGAGCTTCTTCCCTTACATTACCCTGGCCTGCAGTACCAGACTGTTCACCCTCATGTTCCGGCATTTTTTTACTGAGTACCTGCATAAAACACTCAACGTTACTCGCTCCATACTCAACTACCCTCCTAGGTCACTTAGTCATTCTAGACCATCTACAACCTAGCTCTGATACCAATTGTCGCACCCCGACTCGTGGTCCTACTTGGCCCCACGTTCGGGACACGCACGGAAGACGTCATAAAACATTTTAGGAAAATTTTTCGAAATATACTTTCTATAAAAAGGTTCACACAACCAACTCGATACTAAGACATGACTTCAAGTCACCAAAACAACCTTTCACAAACAAGTACTAAGCCACTTGGCTACAACTACTAACTTTACTTACTTAATTACAAACACGAACATCTACTAAAAGAGATGATACAAACCAAGTCACGGGTACACTACCCAAAAGGTATTACATTTACATAATGTATCCTTTACTTACACAAACTTTCCCAAAATGTCTTACCCAAAGATCTCCTCGACGTCCTCCCAGTGTGTGTGAACTATCCCCTGGGCTCCTTCTTATCTAAAACAGCAAACAAATAGAGGGTGAGAATAAATCCCAGTAAGTTACTAAAATGCAACTACATTACATGCTAATATGAAAACATAAAGGAACGATGCCACAAATGATCATATAGCACATAGCACATAATATGAGAGGCTCCCTATCGCCAACCGTCCCATACCGGTTGGAAATAACGACCAACTCATCCTACAACACATAAAGCGGAAATGAACACTCATACATGGATACTGAGCCAAGGTTCTCAAACCAAACAATAGCCATCTGAGAGGCATCAACTGAGCAGCATCGAAGAGCTGAAACGGGTTCCGGAAACCAAACAACAACAACAACAACAACGGGGAAAATGACACAAAGTCATAACCCAAAGTGCCAACCTTTGGCCTAAGGAAGGGGGTTAAAAATGGGAAACCAATGATAGGAGCCTTATAATGTACTTGGCTCGTGAGACCATTATAATCCCTATCACTGCCCAACACACACAAAAGTACCAGCTGGACTTTACACTCAAGCACCCTACAGAAATACTTGCTTAAACACCAATCAGGGACAATGATTCCAATGTAGGGAACCATGTCAAACACATCAAGAAGATGAACATTCAACACATTACAAAGGGTTCAACAAGGTGCACTAATCCATTACTCACATTTCACAACACTTGTGTCCACAAAGGAACCAATTCTACCACTTTAGTGATCCATAACAATAATCTAACTACTTTAGGACACTACCCAAAAACTAGACCAAGGTTGACCTCTAAATCACTTGGTTTGGAAAACTCTCAATTTTTCAGATACCTGGGCGGTCGCCCAAACAGGGCTGTGCGGCCGCCCAAATGCTCTGTCCCATGAAGAAACCCTTCAGATAGATGTGCGGCCGCACGCCCATTTTTGGGCGGCCGCCCACATCACCCGGCAGACCAAAAAACTTAACCAAAGTTCACTCCTTTCATTTCACAACCCAAAATTACTAATGCTTACAACACTCAACATCTACACTTACACAAAGGCTAAAACTCAGCCTAAGAACAATAACTAACACCAACAAGAACCAATTCTATTTTACTCCCTTTGTCCCAAATTTACAAGTATACAAAAACATTCAAAACATTATTCTTTCAACATATATAGCATATAGAACATATTCATGACCATTTTAACAATTAAAGGGGGATTAGTAACTTACTTATTTTCCGGAAACGATGTCAAGAAAAATAATATGGATCGGTAGGAAGAATCTATTCAACACCCTGAACATTTATATGTAATTAGATTTGAAAATATAGTAGTAAATTAAAATAGAGAAAATCAACAAGAACAAACTTACCTAGCTTTTCTTCTTCAACAACAATGGAGGAATTTGGGAAAAGTGTAAAGAAATGGTGAAGTATGCGCAGGAGAGGGAGAGAAGAAGAGGGATAAGTCATGAAATCTTTACCTCTTTCTTACTTAAATCACTCAAGTCCCAAGTTTAGCAACTAAGACCCTAAAGTTTCGACTAACACAATTAACTTCCTAAACAACTATTACTACTAACACTTTAACTAACTCAAATAGTCAAATAAGATTTGCAACTCATATAAGATGATGCAACACATAAAGTGCACACATAATTTTAAATTAAAATTATCAAAATATAAAATAAATATTAAAATAAATAAAACGAATTTTGGGGTCGCTACACTCACTCCCCCTTAAAGAAAATTCGACCCGAATTTTAGGATTGCTTACCTCAACCCTCAAACAACCAAGGGTACTTCCTCTCGATCTCCTCCCGAAGCTCCCAAGTCGACTCTTCCACGTTATGATTTCTCCACACAACTCGAACAAGGGGAATACTCTTAGTTCGCAACTCTTGAACTTTCGAATCAATAACTCGGACCGGATGCTCTTCGTAAGACATACTAGGTTCAATATCCTCGGGAACCTCGGACAAGACATGAGAAGGATCATACACATACTTCCTAAGCATCGAGACATGAAAAACATTATGGATCTTATCAAGAGAATGAGGTAACGCAAGACGATACGCTCTATCACCAACTCTACTCAAAATCTCGAATGGGCCAATGTACCTCGGTGCTAACTTGCCTTTCTTCCCGTACCTTCGAATCCCCACTTTCGGTGAAACCTTCAAAAACACAAAGTCACCCGATTGAAACTCGAGATCTCGCCTCCGGTGATCGGCATAACTTTTCTGTCTACTCTGAGCGGTACTCAAACGATCTCAGATAAGCTTAACCTCCTCAACTGACTTGTTCACCATATCAATACCCCAAATCTTTGCTTCTCCCACTTCATCCCAACAAATCGGAGACCGACATTTCCTCCCATACAAAGCTTCATACGGGGCCATCCCAATACTTGACTGAAAACTGTTGTTATAGGCAAATTCCACGAGAGGTAAATGAGAATCCCAAGAATCTGAAAAATCAACTGAGCAAGCTCGCAACATATCCTCAAGAATCTGAATAGTCCTCTCTGACTGCCCATCTGTCTGGGGATGAAAAGCTGTACTAAACTTCAACTCTGAACCCAAAGCCTTCTGAAACGCTTGCCAAAACCGAGATGTAAATCTAGGGTCACGATCAGACACAATGCTCACCGGGACACCATGCAATCTCACAATCTCATTTATATACAAGGTTGCAAGCCTTTCCATCGAGTAACAAATCTCAATAGGTAGAAAATGAGAAGACTTGGTCAATCTATCCACGACCACCCAAACTGCATCAAACCTTCTTCGAGTGCGAGGTAATCCCGTCACGAAATCCATAGTAACATGTTCCCACTTCCATTCCGGAATCTCTAACGGTTGAAGTAACCCCGCAGGCCTTTGATGTTCAGCTTTCACTTGTTGACATGTCAAACATTTAGATACATAATCCGCTATCTCACTCTTCATATTATTCCACCAAAAGTGTTGCTTCAAATTCTGATACATTTTTGTGCTCCCGGGATGAATAGTATACCTCGACTTGTGGCCCTCATCAAGAACTTGGCGTTTAATCCCATCCACGCAAGGCACACATAACCGACCTCTAAAGGTTAACACTCCTTCGGGATTAAGAGAGAAATCCTCATATTTGCCATCTTCGATTTTATCCACGATTTTCACCAACTCCGGATCATCCTTCTGAGCTTCTTTTATTTGTTGAATCAAAACTGGTAATACTTGGATACTCGCAAAAATAGCCCCATGCTTTGACTCACAAGGATCCCAATCTCGAGCATCCTCTAACATCTTCCATTCACGCACCATCAATGAGGCCATAAAAGATTTCCGGCTAATGGCATCAGCTACCACATTTGCTTTACCCGGGTGATAAGAGATTGTACAATCATAATCCTTCAGTAGCTCCATCCATCTTCTTTGCCTGTTATTCAACTCTTTCTGGGAGAAAAGATACTTCAAACTTTGATGATCGGTAAAAATCTCAAATTTGGCTCCGTAAAGATAGTGTTTCCACTTGTGCAACGCAAAGACAATAGCCGCAAGCTCCATGTCATGGGTAAGATAATTTTGCTCACTCGGAGTCAACTTTCTTGAAGCATACGCAATCACCCTTCCGTTTTGCATTAACACACACCCGAGGCCTTCTTTAGAAGCATCGCTATAAATTACCAAATCATCATTTCCATTAGGAAGCGCAAGGATAGGAGCTGTAGTCAACCTCTTCTTCAACTCTTCAAAGCTAGCTTGACACTTGCCATCCCACACATATGGTACATTCTTTCGAGTCAACTGAGTTAATGGAGTAGCAATTTTAGAAAACCCCTCAATAAATCTTCTATAATACCCGGCTAGACCCAAGAAACTTCGAATCTCCGTAACTGATTCAGGCCTCTTCCAATTCACAATAGCTTCAATCTTGGAAGGATCTACGGATATTCCCCTATTAGAAACCACGTGCCCAAGAAAAGACACCTCATCGAGCCAAAAAGCACACTTACTGAATTTCGCAAACAGTTGCTTCTCACGAAGAACAGATAAAACCATTCGCAAGTGTTGCTCGTGCTCCTCCTTAGACTTGGAATACACAAGAATGTCATCAATAAATACAACCACGAAGGTGTCAAGATAAAGCTTGAAAACCCGATTCATCATATCCATAAAAACAGCCGAAGCATTAGTCAACCCGAAAGGCATAACAAGAAACTCGTAATGGCCATACCTACTACGGAAAGCAGTCTTAGAAATATCCTCAGAACGGATCTTTAACTGATGGTACCCACTCCTCAAGTCAAGCTTCGAAAAGACGACTGATCCTTGGAGTTGATCAAACAAGTCATCAATGTGAGGGAGAGGATACTTATTCTTTACAGTTACCTGATTCAGCTTCCTGTAGTCGATGCACAGTCTCAAAGACCCATCTTTCTTCTTGACAAACAATACAGGAGCTCCCCACGGTGACACACTAGGACGGATGAATCCCCGATCAAGCAACTCTTGTAATTGCACCTTCAATTCTTTTAGTTCAGCTGGAGCCATTCTATAAGGTGCTTCAAATATGGGGGTAGTACCTGGAAGCAAGTCAATACCAAACTCGATCTCTCTATCGGGAGGCATAGAATATTCAGAAGAAAACACATCACAAAACTCTTTAACAACATTCACATCCTCTACTTTAGGAGACTTTTTAGTAGTATCCAAAACACAAGCCAAATACCCCACACAACCACGGTGCAATAACCTCCTAGCTTTCACATAAGAAATAATACGAATTCCCTTACCCAAAGAAGTTGCCTCAAAAGTAAACACATGCACACTAGGGATAGAAAACGTAACCACTTTCTTAAAACAATCAACAGAGGCATGATATTTACTTAACCAATCCATACCCAAAATAACATCAAAGTCTTGCAATGGCAAAATAACTAGATCAGCAAGTAAAACATGCTCACTAATATGCACATCACAATCACGCAACACCTTGTCAGCTATCAAACAATTTCCCATAGGAGTCGACACTTCTAGCACATAAGGCAAAGACTCAAAGGAAGAATGTAATCGAGATGCAAAAGACACAGAAACATATGAATGCGATGAGCCGGGGTCTATAAGTGCACGTGCTCTCAAACTGGACATAGAAATTATACCTCCTATCACGGTGGAAGCATCCGAAGCTTGTTGTTGATTGATTGCAAACACACGACCTTGAACCTTTGGTTTTCCTGAGGCATCCCTTTTCTGACCCTGAGACGATCCAACACCACTCCCTGGTGGTTGACTCCCCAATCTCGGGCAATTTCTTTGAAAATGGCCAAGTTGCCCACAATTCAAACACTTTCCTTGTTTCTTCCAACACCGCTCCTCACTGTGCCCTTCCCTCTGACAATAATTACATACTCTCTTGCTTTGACCCCCTGAGAAATTACCTTGATTTCTAACACTCGGTTGCCCTTGTGGTTGTCCTCTAAATGGGGTTGAAGTCCCTTGTCCTCCACGATTATCATTCCTTTGTGGTTGTGGTCTACCTTGCCTTCCAGCACTTGTTAATTCAATCTTCCTCTTGTGTTCTTCAATGTCGTGTTCTACTTGATAAGCTCGATCAACTGCATCTTGAAATTCTTGTAGCTTGTGGGACACCAATTGAGTTCGGATCACTGTTTTTAAACCCTTAACAAATCTTGTTGCCTTTCTCTCCTCTGTTGCAATCAAATGAGTACAATACCTTGATAACTCCGTGAACTTGGTTGCATACTGAGCCACCGACATTGTATTCTGTTCCAACTTAAGAAATTCCACTTCATTCCGGTCTTGATCCACTCTTGGAATGAAATGTTCCTTAAACTTCCTCAGAAAATTTGCCCAAGTATATGGTACATGAGCTTCGTCCCAACTAGCCTTCAATGTTCTCCACCAGTATTCCGCAGCTCCACTCAACTTGTAGGTAGCAAACCTAACTCGATCTTCTTCAGTACATACTAAGACATCAAATATCTTTTCCATGGATTCAATCCATCTCTCAACTTTGGTCACATCTGGTTCACCATCATAGCCGGTTGGTTTCATCTTTAAAAACTGTTCTAGACCATATCTCGGAGGTGCATGCTCTCCTCCTTGCCTCTGATCATGGATGGTTTTCATTGCAGCCTCGAACATCCCTTGAAACATAGCTCGAGCTTCTTCCCTTACATTACCCTGGCCTGCAGTACCAGACTGTTCACCCTCATGTTCCGGCATTTTTTACTGAGTACCTGCATAAAACACTCAACGTTACTCGCTCCATACTCAACTACCCTCCTAGGTCACTTAGTCATTCTAGACCATCTACAACCTAGCTCTGATACCAATTGTCGCACCCCGACTCGTGGTCCTACTTGGCCCCACGTTCGGGACACGCACGGAAGACGTCATAAAACATTTTTAGGAAAATTTTTCGAAATATACTTTCTATAAAAAGGTTCACACAACCAACTCGATACTAAGACATGACTTCAAGTCACCAAAACAACCTTTCACAAACAAGTACTAAGCCACTTGGCTACAACTACTAACTTTACTTACTTAATTACAAACACGAACATCTACTAAAAGAGATGATACAAACCAAGTCACGGGTACACTACCCAAAAGGTATTACATTTACATAATGTATCCTTTACTTACACAAACTTTCCCAAAATGTCTTACCCAAAGATCTCCTCGACGTCCTCCCAGTGTGTGTGAACTATCCCCTGGGCTCCTTCTTATCTAAAACAGCAAACAAATAGAGGGTGAGAATAAATCTCAGTAAGTTACTAAAATGCAACTACATTACATGCTAATATGACAAACATAAAGGAACGATGCCACAAATGATCATATAGCACATAGCACATAATATGAGAGGCTCCCTATCGCCAACCGTCCCATACCGGTTGGAAATAACGACCAACTCATCCTACAACACATAAAGCGGAAATGAACACTCATACATGGATACTGAGCCAAGGTTCTCAAACCAAACAATAGCCATCTGATAGGCATCAACTGAGCAGCATCGAAGAGCTGAAACGGGTTCCGGAACCAAACAACAACAACAACAACAACGGGGAAAATGACACAAAGTCATAACCCAAAGTGCCCAACCTTTGGCCTAAGGAAGGGGGTTAAAAATGGGAAACCAATGATAGGAGCCTTATAATGTACTTGGCTCGTGAGACCATTATAATCCCTATCACTGCCCAACACACACAAAAGTACCAGCTGGACTTTACACTCAAGCACCCTACAGAAATACTTGCTTAAACACCAATCAGGGACAATGATTCCAATGTAGGGAACCATGTCAAACACATCAAGAAGATGAACAATTCAACACATTACAAAGGGTTCAACAAGGTGCACTAAATCCATTACTCACATTTCACAACACTTGTGTCCACAAAGGAACCAATTCTACCACTTTAGTGATCCATAACAATAATCTAACTACTTTAGGACACTACCCAAAAACTAGACCAAGGTTGACCTCTAAATCACTTGGTTTGGAAAACTCTCAATTTTTCAGATACCTGGGCGGTCGCCCAAACAGGGCTGTGCGGCCGCCCAAAATGCTCTGTCCCATGAAGAAAACCCTTCAGATAGATGTGCGGCCGTACGCCCATTTTTGGGCGGCCGCCCACATCACCCGGCAGACCCAAAAACTTAACCAAAGTTCACTCCTTTCATTTCACAACCCAAAATTACCAATGCTTACAACACTCAACATCTACAATTACACAAAGGCTAAAACTCAGCCTAAGAACAATACTAACACCAACAAGAACCAATTCTATTTTACTCCCTTTGTCCCAAATTTACAAGTATACAAAAACATTCAAAACATTATTCTTTCAACATATATAGCATATAGAACATATTCATGACCATTTTAACAATTAAAGGGGGATTAGTAACTTACTTATTTTTCGGAAACGATGTCAAGAAAAATAATATGGATCGGTAGGAAGAATCTATTCAACACCCTGAACATTTATATGTAATTAGATTTGAAAATGGAGTAGTAAATTAAAATAGAGAAAATCAACAAGAACAAACTTACCTAGCTTTTCTTCTTCAACAACAATGGAGGAATTTGGGAAAAGTTGTAAAGAAATGGTGAAGTATGCGCAGGAGAGGGAGAGAAGAAGAGGGATAAGTCATGAAATCTTTACCTCTTTCTTACTTAAATCACTCAAGTCCCAAGTTTAGCAACTAAGACCCTAAAGTTTCAACTAACACAATTAACTTCCTAAACAACTATTACTACTAACACTTTAACTAACTCAAATAGTCAAATAAGATGTGCAACTCATATAAGATGATGCAACACATAAAATGCACACATAATTTTAAATTAAAATTATCAAAATATAAAATAAATATTAAAATAAATAAAACGAATTTTGGGGTCGCTACAGAAATTGTTCCAACAGTTATGGCTATCATGCTCATCATTTTTCTCCAGGTATGGGTGTACTTTCGACTCTGTTGCCTATTTCTCCTTCTTATGCCGTCGAATATTTTTTTTAAAAACCACACTAGTTCTTAAGTAGACCCTCGGCTATTTGCCTATTTTTTTTTTCTTTCTATTCTAGTGTTTGAAAAAGTTTCCAGGTTCAAGTAAAATGGTTAACTTAGCTGATATTTATTGGTATCTAAAATTTCCCTGTTAAGCACATGCTTACGAGTGAACTGAGTCTGATTTGATTACTTGTATGTTAGGAGTTGCACGGGCATAAACTTGGGTGATGGAAGTTGAGTCTTTAGTTTCAGGATTTCCTATTTGTCTCATTTGCGCTTTTTTTTTTTTAATAATGAATCTCTTAAACTACTGAAGTTTGTACTTCTTTGTTGGTCGTCATAGGTGTATCTATTCTCCAACCTCTTTTGGGAAGAAGTATGATTTTGATGGTTAACTATACCAGGCATTTTATACCTACTTGAAGGTGTGTTTTCTGAAGCCTCTTGTTTCTATTTGCTCGGATTATTCTTGTACCATATGAAACTCATGCCGATCACATCCCAGATATGCTTTGATTATTCTGGCCAGTATGGTTTGTTTGAGCTGGTGTTCTTTTCGGTTTTCCATTCTGTTATATCCAACCTCAGTGCTGTTCCATTTCTATGCTGTCCATCTCCATCCATGTAGTGTCCTTTGCAGTACAGCAGGGTAACAAAGTTAGATACATGCCTTCTGCTTCAATCATGTTTTGTATTTCTGTCAATCTATGCATGAGATTAAGATGCTGCTTTGTTAATATCTTTGATTTTGAAGTTGTGTGCCTCAAAGCAGGATGTAACATTGGCAAACATGAAACTGAGTAAACTACAAGTCGAGATTTAACATTGTTCATTCTGACATTTATTCTAATTTGGCACAAACCAAATTCCAAATCGCACTGTATACTCAAATCAGGATTAGAAATCTTAAGCGTGTAATGAGTTTGGACTCAAGTCTCCAGCAAAAATTTTATTTCAACAATTCATTTTACTTTATTTTGATTTGGAGAGGCAGTAAATCGTTGTTGACTGGAATATTTTAGATTTTGCCATTTTACCATTGCTCTCTCTCTCTCTCTAGACTATAATATTCAATAACGATTGGCTTCGTAAAAAACATTTGTCTCTATGCGGAGGTTAGATGTGTTCAAGGTCTATAATATTTAATAGCGATTGACTCAGGTTCCAGGCATAGTAAATTTGATATCAGTTCCTAACTTGAGTACATATTATTGTCTATCGGACTATCTACATACAAGCTGTTTTTTTTTTTTTTTTTTTAATTGTATCGCTTGCTTTATGAATATCATGATTGTTGTTTATGTTACTGAGTATACGACTTAGTCTATCATGTACCTTGGCTGGAGTCGAAATCCACTAATCCATATATTTTTCTACAATTTATAACAATGTTCATATTATTGATAGTTCTATTGCATAATACTTTATTGCTCGAGTAAACACATTAAATGGGTTTCCTTGCACTAGGAGCTTTTTCAAAGAGGACACTTATTTTGGGACTGCGAGAGTATGAAAAGCTTGTAGAGACAACTGCCGACATTTTCGCTCAATAAAAATGGAGGCATAAATGGTTTCATTCAACTTCTACTCGGCTCTGCAGCAAAAATTCAGTTTGATTTTGTAAAAGAAAAAGCACAACTCTGGTTGTGTTGAATTCATATATTTTTTGATTTTCTTATGTTGGCTTTACTATGTCTTAGCTGTTGAATTGTGCTACGTCTTAAGCAACCTTTACTATGTCTTAGCTGTTGATTTTGTAAGATAAACGGCACAACTGAAAATTTTTAATGTGTCATCTGCGCCCGGTGATTTGAGGTTTTTCCTCTTTGAGTAGTGAAATATGAGTTGTGCTTTACATTGGGTGAGACAGATGAACTTGTTGGCAGTGTCTTTTCGGCAGCGGCACTCGTAACTGCTTCTATGTTTACACGTGGCTACAAAGGTACATGCTAAGAGAAGCCGGTTGTTTATCCATTACAAGCTGCGCAATCTATGACTTCACTTTCGGAAAAAATTACTCCCTCCGTCCCTGACTAAGGTTCTTAGTTTGACTTTACACGGAGATTAAGAAAAAGTAAATGTGAGTATGAAAAGTGAAGTAGGATAAAGTAGGAGAGTTAAAGTGGGTAAAAAGTTTTTGTTGTGGGAATGACAAGTGGGTCCCATTGTCCATTTTAGGTAATAAAGCAACTAAGAACCTTAGCCTGGGACAAACCAAAAAGGAAAGTAAGAACATTAGTCTGGGACGGAGGGAGTATCTTTTTAAAGCTTTTCTTTTTATGTCAACATCTTCATGTGTGTGAGAGGACTTTTTCGCACTTGAGTCTTGTTAAGTTTTCAACAGAAATCAAAGGTTTTTTTTTTTTTTTTTTTTTTTTTAAATACAGTATATGTTAGGGAAATATAACATCTCCGGTGTTTGAGAAGCAACTGAATTTAACGATTATGATGAAAATTCATGGTCTCGGGGATGGGAATTATTTGATGATTTTTTCATGCGTATTTTTCACCGTACCTTTGGTATATGTTACGTTTTGTGCTCTTTGGCTCTGTTATAAGTATTCATAAAACAACCAATGACAGCCATCTTTTTTTTTTTTTACTTCGTTTAGTGAAGCTGATGCGTTTTTTAAAATAGGATTACTGTTTTTCAAGCTGAATTACTATAGCATCAATTTGTGTTATGTCATCTATAAAGACAAACAAGGTGAAATTTTAGTCCTTGATCCTCTTTTCAATTTCCCCCAACACACTTGACTTAGTTGTATCATCAATTACATTAAGCGACTCTTATTTTTCATTCATCCCTGCAGATTTATTTGGCTTTTCTAGTAGGCAACTCACCTCTAATGTGAATGTGAAGACTTCAACAGGTTTGATCTAAGCTGATTACTTTTTGTAGCAGATTTTAACTTTAACTGAATTACATTCGCATCTCATGTTTATATCTTTGATCTTTTCAGTGGTAGGATACGTAGTGGTCTTTGGGACTGCACTCCTGGGAGGATTTCTTTTGCAGTTCTTCTTTCAAGATAAAACTTTTCCAAGTAAGTAGAATTCAACTACACTTGATATTTACTTTCACAAATGTCAGGCTGAAGGCATATGTTATCCCTTAAATTTGGGGTGGCTAACTCTGTAAACAAGCAACACTGTTCCATAGAGTTTTCATTTAGTTAGTGTGTTTTTCCAAATATTATGGTCATTTTTTTAATCTTAACTTGAACAGCTTCAATTGTTTTTTTTTTCCTCCAAAAATTGTGGTCATTCTTTTTTCGAAAACACCCTCGTACATGTCTAGCGGCTTGCAAATGGAGAGGCAACACCATCATGCATCATTTATTAGAAGCAGAACCACAGTCCATTTTATGGAACTGGACAAGCTTAATATGGGAGCCAAATGCAAGTCAGTAGACTTGAATCAAATATTTATCAACATAAAAGTATTAATTACTTGTTAACTTACGAGAGGGCTTGACAGTTTATGAAGATGCAGCAGAAATTATGTGTATTTGTTGGTTTATTCTGCTTTGTTATCAAAATTTATGCAAGGTTAGACTTGTTTTTAAGTTATACCCTGGGTTCTCGCGTTACAGTTGACAACATGAGTTTTCAATGTTCACATTCGCAGGAAACTATATGGGCACTTGAGGAATGCAAAGGGGTGATTTAAGTATGCATACCCTCCTTAAGAGGCGTTTGGTATTTCTCTGAGAAACTTTCTTTCTCTTTTCCTTGGTAGATGGTTGACTTGTTCGCTGTAGACACACTGGAATGATGATGATGATGAATTGCTTGCATCAATACATAAAATATGTGCTTTCGGATACTTTACATCCATCATAGCATCTAGTTAATTTCTGATTCAAGGAAGTTATGCAAAAGGTAGTACCCCCTTCTGTATGGTCATGTTGTGTATTTATTTTATTGGTTTCCCATGGTTTCGCAAGCAAAGAAAGAAAGGGGAAGTTATGACATTAATTCTTGTACTCCTAATTTCTATCGAATGAGGGTAATTCAATTCTCAAGCAGGTGATTACATTTATTAGCTTATTTCCTGCACTCTGGTTGCCTTATCTTCTTCATCTAGACTCATTTTCGGCTAGTTTTTGTATTACACTTCCCGGGTTTCATTTTCTTGAAAATTGCAGAATGATTAATTATAGTTTGGTAATTGAGCCTTACAACAATGACAAGTGTCTACACATGAGCGTGCATATTCTGGGGTTGGATGCACCATCTTGCACGTCTGTTACCCTTTTCTAACTCGTGGAGTTCTGATAAATGATTCGGACTCTCTTTTCTGCATACAAGCTGCAAATTTTGATACAGATCTCTTGCTTTATGAATATCATGGTTGTTGTTTATGTTACTTAGTATACGACTTGATCCATCATGCACCTTGGCTTTAGTAGTGGTGATTTTTTCGTTTTTGAGCTACCATTCATAAATGACTGGAGGTTTGCTGTATATACCCAGGAATGGCGATCATTACTTACTTGCAGCTTATAGAGATGCCGGGAGAGGATTTTCTTGGATTGATGCCATCATTATCCAGGTTTGATCCGTGAACATGGTTAATTATTTTTAACTTACGGTCTGGTTAGCTTTTCTTTTAATCTGATTGTTTTGATTCTATTAGTTATAGTTAAAGGTGATATTTCATGGCCATATCTTAGGAAGTGGGGTTGCATGCGCCATCTTGCACGCCATTCTGTTGCGTGCTTTTTAAACTCGTGGAGATCTGGTAAATGATTCAGACTTTTTAATGACCTACTTTCTTAACTCCTTTGTCTCATAACAGGTCCTTTTTTCCATCAATCATGTTTGTCTTTCTGTAGTTTTATGCATGAGATAAATTAAGATGCTGCTTTGTTAATAATGGTCTTGTCATTGTTCAGTTGTTTTGAAAGGCGAACGCACATTGACAGGCATGATGATGAATTGCTTGCAGTTTAGAAAATGCCAGGACATGTTTTCCTTGCATTGATGCCATTCCAAATTATGTCTGTATACATGGTTTTCCTTATTTTTAGCTCAAAAATTATTTATTACAGTTAAAGCTGATTTTTTTAATGGATATGCTTTTTTACTTATTTGTATATCGATAGTACCATGATAGAAGCTGGAGGTGTAAGTGAATCCCGTGTCATGATAGAAAGAATAGGATAAATATTACTACGTGCTTTTCACCAGGGGTGGGATAAGATGGAAGGAGGGGGTGGTATTTGGAGGTGGAGTGGGTAGGGTGGGGTTGTATGTGGAGTTGGGTGTGTGAGTGAGGGAGTTAACATTTTTCAGAAAATGATTTGCGGAGTAGAAATCCGCAAGTCATTTTACTTAGAAAAGTGGGAAAACCATTTTTCGGAAAATATTTTCCCCATTTTCCGGTGCATAACAAACACCGAGAAATGTGGAAAACATTTTCCGTAAGTTGTTTTCGCGAAATAGACGGAGCCTTAGTCTTTTTCGCTTTGCTATCGTTATGGATAGGTTGAGTGGATTAATCCAAAATGTTATATCATTGTGTACGTTGTTTGTAGAAGATATTATTTGACTAATGAGACAAAGATGGTATCGAAAGTAGGTCAAGTGAGGGTGGTTAAAGGCGATATGGATTAATTTGACGATGAAAATATGATGTTGAAGAGGTTGGTGGAGGCCGAAAATTAATGTTGAAGATTTGATTTCACTTAAAAAAAACAATCTCCTTTTCATAAAAGGTTAGTTGTTTCTTTTTTTAGACGTCCCAAATAAGGGTTACTAACTCAAAATAAAGATTTGAAAGTATTTTTTTTTTTTCAATGGGGCACACTTGCTCGCTCATATAACAATCCACTTACAATTCCTTACCTTACATTTTTAACCTGATTTATTTTTCATTATCACAACAAAGACAACACTATCATTATTTTATTTACTTTTCTTCAATTTCCGCGCATTCAATTTTAGTAGTCCTTTATTATTAGACGGAATGAGTATATATTTTCTTTCACATTTGCGCTTTTTTGTTCCATTACTATTCAATAAGAACTTAGGATCCAATTATAACCGTTAGATATGATGCAAATCAATTGTTCAGATGAAATTCTTATTAAAAAAAAAAAACGATAGATTTTTGCAATTAATATAACAGAAGAGGATGAAATTGTAAAATGGTAAGCAATTAATGAGAGCGCTCATTCGATTCAGTAAATAATTAGCTACTGAATCCAAGCTATTTAGAAAATACACTTGGATTTAATAGCTAATTAGCCATTGAATCCAAGTGCAATATTCAAAATACACTTCGATTCAGTAGCTAATTAGCTACTAAATCCAAGTATATTTTAAAAATACAATAATGTATATTTTAAAATATACTTAGATTCAGTAGTTAATTAGATATTGAATTCAAGTATATTTGAAAGTACACTTGTATTCAGTAGTTAATTAGCTATTAAATTCAAATGCAATGTTCAAAATACATTTGACTTCAGTAGCTAATTAGCTACTGTATTCAAATTACACTTGAATTAACTAGTTAATTAGCTATTTGATTCAAGTGTATTTGGATATTGCACCTTGATTCAGTAGTTAATTAGTTACTGAATTTAAGGCGTTCACTTACAACGTAAATTACAAAACTACCACCGCGCACTTTTAAAGGTAGATGGCATTACTACCCTCTCCATTCGCAAAATATAACAAAAAATTCACCACACGTCTTTTATGTGATATCAAATCTAAACCGTTGATTATCTTAATTTAAAAGTTATTATTAATTTATAAGTTTCTATTTTACTCAAGTTCTCATCAGAGTAACTAGATGTGTATATCTATATTTATATTATTTTTCTTTCCAAATTGTTATAATTCATTTATTCTATGACAATTAAGACATTATTTTAAAATAATTATCTCTCAACATTGGATCATGGTGCCCAGTATGTTGAAAAAGATATGCCCCAAATATTTTAGCCCGTTATGAATAACCGAATACGGTAAAAACTCTATAAATTAATAATGTCGGGACCAATGAAATTTATTACTTTATAGAGTTATTAATTTATCAATAAATTATTAAATCAAAGAGTTTTTAGCTGATTCGACGAATTTCATATTTTCGTATAATCTAATTTTATCGTACATAATAAGTTGAAAAGCATGAGAAGTTGATGATATCATTGAATTCGTTGTAAACAAGAAGAATATCTATATTCAATGTATTCTGAAACAAATGTAGTATATAAACAGCATGAAAACTTTATAAATACTCAACTATATCTTATAAAATGGCTTTCATCTAAAAGGTGTTGCATATTTTCACTAAATTTTAATATTTACTTTTTTTAAAAAGAATTATTAATTTATAATTTTCATGGGACCTAAAGTTATAAAGGGGTCTCCCGAATAAGTGTTATCTAATTATTTTATCGATTTTTTTTTTAATGTTTTCAACTAGCCAAAGTCGGGACCAGACAAATTTATTATTTAGAGAGTTTATTAATTTATCGAGTATCAATTTAAAGAGTTTCTACTGTATAAGTTTTTAGCATCTTGCATTCGTTCGTAAAATGGCTTCGCCACTGACCGCTGGTACATTTTATTTATACACTAGCACTCTTTAGCACACACGCCAATACTTTTTTACATATAAACACTGACTTTATCTAGCACATGTATACTCCATCTGTCCCAATTTAAACTTAAAAAAAAATTAGAGTTCAAGAATTAAAAAAAGGTGATGTGTTATGATGTAGATGATTTCGTAGGGACAAAGTCTCAAATGCGGCGGCCACACCACGTGCGACGGGTAGGCCCGCCCGATCCATGACAAACCCGCCCGGCTCCAGCTCCTTCCCCCTCCCCGTTGTGACACATGTCATTAAAAAAAAAAAAAAACCCCATTAACTTTAAAATACTATATCTTGAGATTTATAACTCAGATTTTTTTTAAAAAAAATACCGTTGTGTTCGTCTCGACGAGACGAATAAAACTACATAGGTCATGATATGGTTTGATTTTTTTTTCTAAAAAAACATTTTTTTACACTCATAAAGTTTGAGTTGCTTGTCAGCTGAGATGTAACACTCTGTTTTAATAAAAGTAACAGTTTCATATTAAAAAAGTAACACTTTTTACAGTCAAATGTAACAACAATTTTACAAAAAAAAAATTGGGTTTGCATTTCAATTTTTTACTTTCTCAATAAAAAATTGTTACATTTCAGATATAATGTTACATTTAAGAATATAAACTGTTACAATTGAGAAAAAAGTGTTACATTCATTTTTTTATAAAATGTAACATTAGTTTAGTTTGTCAATCTTATGTTAATTTTGAAAAAAAAAAATGTTACATTTGAAAAAAAAAAGGTGCTACATTCCTTTATAAAAAGTGTGACATTAGTTTAGTTGTCAATTTTTATGTTATCTTTAATCTATTGCAGCAAAAATGTAAAAAAATGTTACATTTGAAAGAAAAAAGTGTTACATTTCGTTATAATAAATGTTACTTTTCTTGGGAGGAAAAAAAGTTTTGGGTGATAAAAAAAAAAATGAAAAAAAAGGGGCTGACCTGGCAACGTCGCACGCTGTGCGGCGGTTGTAGATGAGACACCCTCCTTGGTTGGTAGGAGAGAGAAAGTGGGGTAGAAAATAATTAGTGGGTAATTGTTGTAAGTATGACATGTGGGGCCCACAAATAAAGAGGTAGAAAAACTTTTCTTTTTTAAGTTTTGAAGTTTAAAATGAGACACGCAAAATGAAATTTTTAAAGTTTAAAATGAGACTGAGGCAGTATATCGATAGTTATTAAAAAGTAATTAGTTTGATATTTGAATGTTTTAAAGATTTTGTAGCATTTTGCTCAAAATAAAAAAAAAAAAAAGATTTTGTAGCAAATAATACTAGGGGCACAAAAAATTCACAAAATCCAAGGTGTCATGATTTTATTGGTGTTTTTAATTAGAGTGTGGCGGGTCCATTATCGATGCAACCAATAAATTATCGTCACCTCATTTTGTGAACAAGATTTTATGACCTTATTTTGTGCCCCTAGCATTACTCTTTTGTAGCATTAACACTAATATTTAAAATATATCTTTGCCACGTGCGAGTCAACCCAGCGCTTTATGCAATAGCATCGCCCGAGCCGCTTTCGGCCCTTCCCCTTTCGCAATTTCACATACCCATTTCATTTTCATCCCTCAGGAAACGAAAAGTAGCTGCGTTGATATCTCAATCGCTAACCACAGAGGGCCGACCTGAGATCAACAGTCAAGACCTAGGGTTTTAATCATGTGGAGACGACTCCATACTCCCCTCAAAACTCTCTCCAAAGCCCGATCCGTCACTCTATGCATAGCCGGCGGTGATGCTTCTTCTTCAGCTACCTCATCGGCTCTCCGTTCATCGTTCCATTTTATCAATCGCCAATTCGCTTCGGAATCAGGTAGGTTTTATCCGTCCTAACCCTACTTTGATTTTTGTGAAAATCTAGCGTATGTGTTGATTGTTTGGTTATCGATGTGATGTGTAATGATGTTTTAAAGATGTTGATGACAGCGAATGTTATTTCGAAGAAGAAAGTGGAGGATGTAATGCCCATTGCTACTGGTCATGAGCGGGAGGAGCTTGAAGCTGAGCTTGAGGTAATTTTTTTATTGGAGATTCGGTTAGCTTGTTTGAGTATGAAAATTGTTTTGTAATTTATTTCTGTCGTGATTGTTAATAATTTGATTTATGTTCTATTAGGGAAGGAGGATTTTGGATATAGACTTTCCTGAAGGTCCTTTCGGTACAAAGGTTAGTATACAATGATTTCAATGACAGAATTTGAATTATCTGCAGCTTGTTTATTTACCTAGATTTGTTTGATGTGATCTAAAGCTCTGAAGTCACATTAATGTTAATAAAACCAATTTAGCCTCAGCTCTCTGAAATAAGAGAAGTCCAAAAAGATTTTCTGTTATTCCTGTAATAATATTACTTACTAATTTCTGCTCTGGCTTTGAAATGAAATCACTATAAAGGATGGACTATCTAAACTCGGTACTTTCTTATATGACCAAGTAGCCCATGAAAATCAGGTATAGCCATTTACTTTTAGGACACTATTATGTCAGTGAAATTTCACCTATAATGCCCCTCTATTCCACTACAAATCTCTATTCTGGCCATTGAAAGTCCGGTACAACTAGATACTTTCAGGGTAAAGAGTATATGCTAGGCTGATAGCTAGCAGATGTCAGTGGATATTTTGACATATAATAGCCCCCTTCTCAATTTAAGGCTATTGTGGGTATTTGAATAATTAAAACATCTCTGAGGATAACAATATCAAGGGGAAGCTTGAATGTTAATGTTTTTTCTTTGATTAAAGGTCTTGTGATTATCTACAATTTCTTATAAGGTTACTTGCAATTTAATTTTTTATATGTTAGTTTCAGTTTTGCCACCATGAAATAGTTCAAACTACATATTAGAGCTTTTGGAAATGTTACAGAGAGTTCTATGGACCTGGACCTTGGTTAATTCTCAAGTAAAATCGGAAATTTGTTGCTTCACATTACCTTATTTCATTTCGTTGATTGACTTGATCTTTGCAATCTGCCAACAGTAGAACTTGCATAACACTTGGTAGGCAATTTTTTTTAGTTCTTATCAACAAATAGTAGCAAGGATTTCTTAATTTTACTAATCATCAGCCTGGGACATGAAATTTTTATATTCTTACCCATAATTCCCTATGCTTACATCTCTGTTACCACTTTTCTAAACATTATATGGTGGGCTTGAAGCCTTGAACTTTGTCTATATATATTATTAGAGTTAAGTACCTATTTAGTCCCTCAACTATACAACTTTTTACCTTTTCGTCACTTGCATATTTTATTTTATTTTTTACCTTTTGGTCATTAAACTTGGCATTTTGAGTATTACGTAGTCCTTCCGTCCAATGACCGTCCTAAAGTCCATTAAACTTGCTGATGTGGCATAGTGACGTCACATTTTCGCTTGCGTGGAATCATTGGCGCTTAGTTGGCATTCCCACGATGTTGAAGTGAAAATATGGGGATTTAAGTGTTTAAAACTTAAATGTTTGGCCTTCAAAATCTTTCTTCTAAGTTTGAAGGGTTTAATCTAAAATGATAATCCCTAATGTATAATCCCATTACCTTAAAGAAAAAACCCAGATCTCACATTGGGGAAAATAGCCCTCTGGTTTCCCGTCTTCTCTCCTCCCTTCCCCCTCCACCGCCCCCTCCTTCTCCGACAGCAGCCTCTCCAGTGCCACCTTTTCTATTGCAGCACCATCCACCACCCCACACCGACACACGCTGCAACTATCTTCAATCCCCTTTCTCTCCGCCGTCTCTGACAACAGAGGTATACCCAACCTCGCCTGTCCGCACCCCTTCTTCTTTTCTCCCTTTCGTCCCTTCTCACTACCTCCGCTGCCTTCTCATTTTCGCACAGCCGCAGCCAATCGCCTTTACAGATCCGGCCATTGAAGTTTTTTTTTTTTTTTTTGGGGGGGGGGGGGTAGGGGGGGGGGAGGTTAAATTGAAAAAAAGTGATGTCTTATGGCCATTAAATTTTTATTTATTGATGTTTATGTTTGGGTGATGTTTATGTTTGATTGGGTTTTGAGGATTTTAGAGATGGAGGTTGATGGAGTTGTTGAGACTGGCAGCCTGGCATAGATGTAGGTTGATGGTGGTGTTGAGACTGGATGAGATGGAATTTAATGGTGATGGTGGTTGGTGCTAGTGGTAGGGCCTAGTTGTGGGTGTTGCTAATGGAGAAGATAGTGTGGAGGGTAAAAGATGATTATTATTTACTTTTCAGAATTTACACTTTTATCCCTTAATTTAACCCTCTTTAGTCTTTATCGTTATCCCAGTCAATTATAACTTTAAACATGGTACCTAGGCCTTCATTTCGATAAATATGCTTGTTAGGCACTATTGCTAGACGTAGTTCTAGAAAGTTATTGAAGCAGAAATGTGATTCCTGTTTGTAGTACTCTCAATTTATTTCTAACTCTGCTACTTTTCAGAAATAGCTGCATATCTCTCTGTTGCTTGTTCAATGATGTGCTTTTCCTTCTACATTTCTTAATAGGAGATTTATGGCAAGTTTTTTTTTACTAGTTTTGCATAAATTACACTATATTGACCTCTATATATGTGGTCGGTAATACTTGCTGAAAGTATTGCAAGATAAGTAATTCCGCGAATCACATTTTGATTCTTTTAATTCCCATGTACTCCGGGAAAGTGCTATTGCAAATTGATTAATATAGTTAAATATAGTTGTCAAAGGACTAGAAGGAAATATGAGATCGTTATCTGAAGTTTGATGTGGTATAGGTCATCTAGTCACCACAGTTTGTTAGTTAGTTAAATGCTTCTAGGTTTATAATATTTAGTTTTGATTTGCTGCTTGTGTGTGTATTTCTTGTGCTGCTGCTGACATTGTGCTCTCAGCAATCATTATATTTTTCTTGCTTGTAGGAAGAACCTGCCGTTGTCAAATCGTATTATGACAGGCGAATTGTTGGATGCCCTGGCGCTGAAGGCGGTAAGTTACTTGAAATCTGCCTCACTCTGTTGAAGTATTGGATGGCTGGTAATTTATTATTTGCCTGGTAACAAGTAATTTATCTCTTATCATATGCAGAAGATGAGCATGATGTGGTCTGGTTCTGGCTAGAGAAAGGGAAGCCGCACGAATGTCCAGTCTGCTCGCAGTATTTTGTGGTGAGTGCAACATAATCTAAACTTGTCATTTTTTGGTGGGATTGATGTGGATAGTAATCTATTCCTTCCGTTCCTAAATGAATGCCATTTTCCAAAAATAATAAAATAATCTCTCATCAGTTATCATGTTATAGTTCACACTTACAATCATGGTGTCATTTAGTGAGATGATTTAGGGTGTTTATGTACTTATAGTACTAAAGTGGGATTGATGAGGATAGTAATCTACTCCTTCCCTTCCTAAATGAATGTCCATTTTCCAAAAATAATAAAATTTTCACTCATCAAATATCATGTTATATTTCACACTTACAATCATGGTGTTTTATAGTGAGATCATTTTTTTGATAGGTAACTTTTTAGTGAGATCATTTAGGGTATTTATGTACTTATACTACTGAGTGCTTTTAAATATATATTTGTCAAATATATCTCAGCTATAAATGGTCTTCCATTTAGGGACGGAGGAGTAACTGTGTTTTTTTAATGTGGGGGGGGGGGGGTATGTGAGGTGGTGATGCAGTCTAGGGTAGTAAATATAATTGACACTAACCTTCTTTGGAGGTGAGCACTTGTCGAGCTTTAGTTATTCCTTGTACTAAGCACACACATGGTATGTGCATTTAGATTAATTTTAATTATTAACCTGACTATTTTATGAGAAGTCATTGAATATATGCTCCCTTCGTCACAGCTCAATGTGCACACCAATTGAGTAGTGTCATTGATAACTCTCACTTCCTAAAATAGATTTTATTATTATTATATTACTAGTTAGTAACCCGTCGATACTCGACGGGCATAGTATAATTAGCTAATTAGAAAATGTAACATAAGATTAAGATTAGTATTTTGAATTTATAAAATTAATTAATAAGTTGTTTTTTTTTATTTCCATCACCATGACTTCTTGGATTCTTTCTTCGACTAATTGGAATCTTTCCTCAACTAACCGGTATAACTATCACGGCTTTAAAACAATACATATGTGTTTATCTTATACAACAATGTTAAATCTTAATTAGGTGAGAGTTGATTCCCTTTTGGTCTTACCCACTCGAATTAAATTAGTCAACAAATATTGATGTTTTTTAAAAGAAAAACTTATGTAAAAGTTTGAAGAAAAAGTGTGGAAGTAAGTCCATGAGATGCAACTGGGACTCAATCATCTATTAGCATAAAATCATCTTTAATAGTTGTAATTGAATGTGACCTGCGACCGTAGTTTAGGCATATATAATTTGTCCGAAGAAATCTTAAAAAAACTAAAAATGAATTTATGTAAAATTTACTCCTAGGCGTAGTTTTTTACATACTTGTTCAAACAACTCTGTTGGGTATTCGTATTTTTAACCTTCTAAACTTGTTAAAATTGATTGATACCATCACCATTTATTTATGGACTTTGAGATTATATGTAAAAAATTTAATAATTTCCAACTTTTAGATAAGTCCTTGTTATAGAATAGGCTTAGGGCTTTTACCTTAGAACTGAGAGCAGAGATCATTGCACACACACCTTCTGCGCACACACCTTCTGCGCAGCGAATGCGCATGAATACCGTGTGCCGCGCAAATCTTCACTTGGTCCTTTTACTTATATTTGAACAACCTCATATTAAGTGATCTATATAATACCATATAATTTGCAAAGATATTAAGTGATGAAAGATATTTTCAAACTCAGAATATAAGTTCACCATCTCATTTGCAAGGATATAAAGAAGCCCGTTTAAGGCCTTAAATAACGTTTTTTTGTTGTCTTAGACCCCACCTCAAGGGGCTTTGCCCTATGACTTTTGTCCGTCTCGTTCCGACGTTCGATTTGATATGCGGTGCGTTCCGCGGTTCATCCGGAGTCAAAAGTTATGACGGTTTCGGCGCACTCGCTGAAATTACTCCAAAAACTTCAACGCCTTAGTGTCCGCATAAATTAGTAATTTAAACCATCAAACATACTTTATTTATAGAATCCTTCATTTTTATTTTTATTTTTGCAAAATATGTGGCTCGATTTTCTTCACCGAGATATACTGTTACATCACATTTCTTATCTTTAGCCCATATCTTAAAATTCAACTAACTGAATGATTATAATTTCTAATATTT
This sequence comes from Campanula takesimana, assembly GCA_026119855.1. Lineage (NCBI taxonomy): Eukaryota > Viridiplantae > Streptophyta > Magnoliopsida > Asterales > Campanulaceae > Campanula > Campanula takesimana. Next base: position 360,067 of record JAOWBW010000937.1, on the reverse strand, counting down.
TAATTTAAGATATCCATTATCTTTAGCCTACTAAAATTAAGTAATCATGTTTTCGTAATTTAAGCTCAGAAATATTTGATTTAAAAAAAAAATCAGTTTTAAAAAACTAAATCATTTCCTGAAATAAGTATTATATACATTTGCCTATAGAATAATGCCACGTGGATTTCCACATAATAATTCCACGTGGCTTAATGAGAAGGCTTGAAATGTTTTTGCTTTTATATATTATATAGATGTGTAGATTTTACCATTAATTATTAACTTTAATTTATTTTTTTCACTAAATAACAAAAAATACAAATTCTCATATAAAAATGAATATGCATGCAAAGTTGACAACATCTACGTCCAAATTAAAGATAACGACTTTTGTTCGTCTCGCTCTGACGTTCGATTTGATATGCGGTGCGTTCCGCGGTTCATCCGGAGTCAAAAGTTATGACGGTTTCGGCGCACTCGCTGAAATTACTCCAAAAACTTCAACGCCTTAGTGTCCGCATCAATTAGTAATTTAAACCATCAAACATACTTTATTTATAGAATCCTTCATTTTTATTTTTATTTTTTATTTTTGCAAAATATGTGGCTCGATTTTCTTCACCGAGATATACTGTTACATCACATTTCTTATCTTTAGCCCATATCTTAAAATTCAACTAACTGAATGATTATAATTTCTAATATTTTAATTTAAGATATCCATTATCTTTAGCCTACTAAAATTATGTAATCATGTTTTCGTAATTTAAGCTCAGAAAATATTTGATTTAAAAAAAAAAAATCAGTTTTAAAAAACTAAATCATTTCTTGAAATAAGTATTATATACATTTGCCTATAGAATAATGCCACGTGGATTTCCACGTCATAATTCCATGTGGCTTAATGAGAAAGCTTGAAATGTTTTTGCTTTTATATATTATATAGATGTGTAGATTTTACCATTAATTATTAACTTTAATTTTATTTTCACTAAACAACAAAAAATACAAATTCTCATATAAAAATGAATATGCATGCAAAGTTGACAACATCTACGTCTAAATTAAAGATAACGACTTTTGTCCGTCTCGTTCCGACTTTCGATTTGATATGCGGTGCGTTCCGCGGTTCATCCGGAGTCAAAAGTTATGACGGTTTCGGCGCACTCGCTGAAATTACTCCAAAAACTTCAACGCCTTAGTGTCCGCATCAATTAGTAATTTAAACCATCAAACATACTTTATTTATAGAATCCTTCATTTTTATTTTTATTTTTGCAAAATATGTGGCTCGATTTTCTTCACCGAGATATACTGCTACATCACATTTCTTATCTTTAGCCCATATCTTAAAATTCATCTAACTGAATGATTATAATTTCTAATATTTTAATTTAAGAAATCCATTATCTTTAGCCTACTAAAATTAAGTAATCATGTTTTCGTAATTTAAGCTCAGAAAATATTTGATTTAAAAAAAAATCAGTTTTAAAAAACTAAATCATTTCCTGAAATAAGTATTATATACAAACCTATAGAATAATGCCACGTGGATTTCCACGTCATAATTCCATGTGGCTTAATGAGAAGGCTTGAAATGTTTTTGTTTTTATATATTATATAGATTGTATTATCCTACATACACAAATAAAATGTGGGCCACTTGCAAATCCCACTCAATTATCATTCTCACAACACCTTTCCTGCTTTCAGTACTTTTAAATATATATACTCGCTCTTTAGTTCTCATGCTCAATAGTAAGTGTGCACATTGAGCTGGGACAGAGGGAGTATATATTTATGTGTGTGCTTGCATAATTATTGATCTTTGAAAAAAAATAATGTAGAAAGTTGGGGACAGGTAGATGATTAATTTTTAATGGGGTGATTTTGTAATGAGAAAAAGTAGAAGGGGAGAGTTGTTACTTGGATGGAGAGAAGAGACCAAGAGTCCAAACCCATCCTCTCCCTTGGTATGAGTTGTATAATGTTGGTAGCTATGTACGAGTATCATTGTCAACCCATCAGAATCAAATTTTAATTATGCCACCTGAAATGGGAAGCGTTATTTGAGGTTTCTAGCAAGACATCAAGTCTTGGATAAGCCATGAACAAATGGGACGATTACATTTAATGAATAATTTTCACTCAGTATAGTCAAGGAAATGAAGTCTCTGAAACATTATGTCATGGTGTTTTGAACATATATTACCAAGAGGCTATAAACTATATTTACAATCCTGAAGTTATTTTAATGTTTTTAGGGGTCGTTTGGTAGCTGGATAATCAGGCGGATAACATTAATTTATCCCAACACACTTTTTGGTAGTATTCTGTTGTTAGAGATTAAATACACTCATTTAAGGCTGGATGAAAATGCTATGCTTTTAGTAACCTGTCCCAATCGTTTTGCCAAGGTGTGTGAATTGGTTGGTAGGTGGCTGCACAATCAAGTGATGTGATTACTAACCAATTACATACACGGCCACATGTAGTGGGATGAAAAAAATTGCGTCTCTAGCATTTTGATACTTAGAGAGTAATAGTTATGGTTTGTGCTTGTTGCTTCATAACTTATTTCTTCTAGAAAGGTTGTATATCATTTCCTTTTTATGTGTTACTGCTCGTGTTTTTTTTTTTTTTAGACTTTTAGCTTTTGTATTTTAAGCAAAGGGTTAATGCTTCCCACTTTTCAAGAGATATGTAAGGCAAACTAGTATGCATTTCAATTTTGAATTTTCATTATAATCCCTCCCCTCCTGAAAATATAATCCCATTCCATAAATAGGAAAGGAGATATATCTAGTTAAGCTATCCTAATAAATTTATATAGTCTAATCGGTCTATATTTTAGGCACAAAGGAAGCATAAAAGACATGGCTCCTGAGTAAATAACAGTAAAGGTCACAATCTCTTACATCTGAGTTATTTCAGAATGTTCGTTTGATAATTTTTTTTCTTTTGGATAATGTGTATTACGTACTCGTGCTTTGTTTTTTACTGATGAGCCCTCCTACTTTAACCAAGCCAATCTAAGTACTTGCATTGCTTTATTATGTTCACAACCCTGTCTAGCTAGCTTGTCTAATGGAGCGCCTTTTTGAAAATTAGAGTGATATTCAGGATAGCCAGTAGTTATCTTGTGACAGGATTTCATTACAAATATTTACTTCGGTGATATTTACTTCGGTTCTGTTGATTTACACACTGTATGTAACTTAAACTTGTCAGTTACCCCCCACCCCCGTGCCACCACAAAAAGTGGTACTTTCCTCTTTTGTGTCTGTCCTATCGAAAGTGTGTACTTCCAAAAATAGAAGATAAAGTCAATTGATATTCCCAAAATGCTGTGATAGAAGGCTGGAATGAAATTCGGTGTTCGCGAAAAGAATGCAATGGCAAGAAGACAGTGAGAGGACGATTTAGGAAATGTATAGAAATGCTTAAAAAGTTTTTGACTTGGGAAAAGCAACTTTTTTTTTGGATGGACGGAGTATGTGTTTAATATTTTCCCCGTTGTATTACAGTTGGAAGTGGTAGGCCCAGGAGGACCTCCAGATGGGCATGATGACGAAGATGATCATCATCATTGAAAGCAGTTTGCAGTTTTTCTGCCGGAATAAGATCTGGTGAGATGATGAGACAGTGCTGAGTATATTCTGCAGCTTCAGGATTTAAAAGCTCTGTGTTTTGTTTATTTTTTTCTTTTCTGTATCATCATTGTCGTGTTTTTGGCCATAGTGGAACATCTATTCTTTTTCTTTATGAATTTCAAGCACGGGCAGGCTGTTTATCGGAATGGTGGACTCCATCACGTTTCTTGGATGCATCCCATAATAATTGATGGCCTTTAGTTTAAGTTTCTCATTGAAAAATTTGTCCATCAGGGTGAGGCTTATCTTTCTGTGTGCCATTTTACTTGCCTTGTAAAACCTTTTCATTGGTTTTATTGAGTTTTTGGAGTAAAGGACGCGATCGAAGGTGATTTTGAGTGATTGTTGTCTTGGATTTTGGACCACGCGGGTGATTATTTAGTTTCTCAATTCTATTGTTAGATGTACATTTGGGTCGAAAATTTTGATTCATCTTTGTTTATTAAAGTTGCTCCTAGCATCCATCACCCACTATCTCCATCTGTTGTGCAGTAGATAGGAGAAGAGCAAAAAGGAACAATTAATTGTAATACCCTTTTTGGGTTATAAGGTTTACAACCCAAGCAATTCAATTTGATCTTTTTTTGTGCAGAATCGAAAGGTTCTGTGGTGAGAATCAATTCCAAAGTTCCTAGCCACAGTCTCATCAATAATACTAATAATGAGAAAAGGTATGGCCATCGCTTTCTTTTATTCCAATTTCTCTTTCCACATGTAGACACCATTTCATTCCTCTATCGTTCTTTCTCCAGAGCATATATATCCCAATCAATTTCTTGATTGTCCTAGACATTGGTTTTCCTATCAATTTCTGGCATTAACCAACTTAGCTTCTTATGGCAACTCCCGCCAACTCATCATATTCCCATTTTCAAGTTGAAAGATGGCGCCACTGTTTTTTTCAAAAGTTTGCGGACCATACTTTTCATGCTGCTAGTACCAATTGTTGCTTTGCTTTTTGCGCACGGTTGAGGTTCTAACTTATTTTCCTTTCCATTTTCCCCTTTTCATCCTTCTCGCCTCTCCTCCATTAGTCTGAAATATACTCGCACATCCATTCCCAACAAAAATGAAATTTATTCTCATTTCGAAAAGGACAATTTTTGTCTAAGTGGTACTGAACTCGTTGTCAAGAACGGTTGATGAGTTCAATCCCCAACCATCTATCATAGCATGGGAGTTCTCAAGTGGAGTATTATAATTTCCGTTAACGCGTTAGTCCCAACAGCATATAATGTCATCTCACTTGATATATATATAAAAAAAAAGTAGCCACAAACAAAAGTAGCAAATCTTTTTGTAGTAACATGGAGTATAATTCTTGATCAATCTTATATAGTGCGTGGGAGGTAGGGTAGGAGTTGACAAATACTAGCAAAACTAAAAGTCTCTACTTAATTTACAAGGAATGAAAAAGAACGGCCACTAAAAAGTTTCATTTAGAAAGATAATCGGATGCTGTTTTTCTTGATTTCCCCTTTCATTCATATATTAACACATCAATACTCGTATTAGATTTAAGTCAACTTGTTCAACGTATATTTCTTTCTTCCGGTCATGACCAAAATTAAGAAATGTAATGTTGTATGCTTATGAAAGTTGTCTTTCCGTCTCATGCAAAGTATTCACTATTTTATTTTCCTTCCCGCCCAATAAATGAATGTTTATTTTATTTTAATTATTATTTTTATATAATTGTTTTTTGAAATAATAAAAAGGGGGCAACATATTAATCATACAAAATTTCCAGGCGTTTGCACTACTTCTATTTTATTTGACGATATGCTAGTCATGAGGCAAGAGATTGAATCTTATACCTCACAATTTGTGATACTTGTCTTTTACCATCAAGCTACTCACCTGAAGACTAAAATTGCACTACAATTAAAAACTTTAACATTTACATATATTTATGAAAAAATAACCCGTGTTATTTTGAATGAAAGGTAGCAAATTTATGCTAAAAGGAAGTTTTTTTTTCTTTTTTCTTTTCTTTCCGAAAGATATGCTAAAAGGAAGTTGAAAATGGAGATAAATTACCTCTAATTATAAATATTGGTTCGAGTATGGACGGTTTGTGATACACTTGAGGATTATTATTTTTTTCTATTTTTTAATCATTCTATTTTTTATATTTTTTAGCAGTAATCATTCTTGAGTTAAGCATATATGCTTTGAAACTGAAATAAATTATACATTTGGGGAAAGTTCTTTTTTGAATTTAATTGGAATAAGTTGTCCTCCACCACAAAGAATAATGCCATGCTAAACAGGAAAATGACACCCCCTCCGTAAGATTCTTACTTTTCTTTTTTTTATTTGTCTCAGACTAAGGTTCTTGCTTTATTACTTAAAATTGGCAATGAGACTCACTTGTCATTTCCACAACAAAAACTCTCTACCCATCTCTCCTACTTTTTCCTACTTTACTTTTCACAGTCACAATATTTATTTTTTCTTAATTTCCGTGTAAAATCAAACTAAAAACCTTAGTCTGGGACGGGGGGAGTACCATATTTTAATTTCATTTTCTGTGTGGCGAGATTAAACAAATAAGGATGTATTTGATTCATCAGTCTCAACCGAATATTATACTTATATTCTCTCTTTTTTCGCTTAATTAAACTTGGATAGAAAAATTTATAAAATTTTACTACAGCTGTGCCAAAATAAGTGACAATTTTCATATTGGACCACCCAAATTATTGTTGCATTTCTAAATTAAGAAAGAGTTTTAGTATAATTTACCATTGTACATGCAATACAAAACGCATTTCTTATGAACAAATCAATTGTGATGTTTATTTTGGAATGAATGGAGTAACTATCTTCATAAAATTTTGAAAATAGTTAATACTCACTCTGCGGAAATGAATTTCTAAATTTCATTTTAAGGGACATCTGAAAATCTCTACATTTCATACAATTTAGTGGCAAATATTCGTATATAATCATGTAATCCTCTTTCCAAACATTTGATTTTGCAAGTATAAAGAGACTAGTGGAAAAAAGATGGTAAAAAATATTTAGGGACAGTTTTTTACAAAAAAGTCATTCATTTTGGGACAAAAAAATTTCTTGAAAATAAACATTAGTTTAGGGACAGTGGGAGTATATTAATTTAATAGTGTAACAAAAATAATTTTTAGAATTTCATAAATAAAATTTTGGTTGAAATTCAATCAAGATGACAAAAATAAAATAAAATTAATTGGGATAACGTTCGGACCCACAAACTATCAAACTCATCTCACCGTCCATAGTGACTAAGATGTGACGTGGCCAATTCAGAGCCGCAAACAAAAGGATTTAACAAAGAACCATATACGGAGGTTTTGGTTCCAAATGTTAGTGAAAAATAGTATTCAATCATGCATTCTTCTATTGATGATTATACCTTCCAACATCCATTCAAGCATTCCATTCTCGTGTTCAAAAAACTCGGTTTATGAAATGATTTATACCAGTGAAAATAGTGAAAAAGGAAAAAAAAATATAAAATGGTAAGGGATAGGACAGATAGGTCACATGTGATGTGAGTGAATGGATGCAGCTTTGGACTCACTATCCTGCTTGTAATTATGATTCCTCAGACCTTAGCCACCATCCAAATAGTAGTGAGTGGCAAGCAACAAGATCATATATTTGTATATATATACATATATAATTCTTGATTATTCTCCTAATGGAGAGATTTATGCTAATGATCATTGATAAGTTGGATAGCTGAAAACTTCACTTTCAAGATAATGGGTATCCATCAATCATCAAGAAACACATAAACAAATGATTGAAAGAAGAGAAAGATATTTTCTTTTTACCAAATTGGATTGCTCTTTCAATTTTTTCAGTAATATTCTTGAGTTGTAGTCTTTTTTTTTTTTTTATTTGTGGGGTTTTTGCTTTATTTAAATGGCACCACCAGCATTAGATTCTTTCTACAAATGTTGTAAAACCATAGCCCTCCATGCTTGGTTGATGAATACATTGTGCTCTCTGTGTTCTTCTGCTTTGATTCCCCTCTTCCCTTTCTTACTGCTTGCGAAAAAGATTTATTGCTTTACCTTCCTTTTTATGGATGCTCTTCACCTTTTTTTGGGTTTTCGGCACATTATGCAGCTAATTTACACATTTATAGACCTTCCTAGTGTTGAATATTCACCTGTTTTTATTCCATTTTCTAAAGTCTAGTCCTGTCAAATAATTTTCCTATAAATAGACACTACCCACAATGGTTTCTCTTCATTGCAGCAACACTTCTCAGTAATTACAAAATCAGGTGGTGTACTCTTTGTTAGTGTATTTTGCATTTTCTCAAAAGAAGGCCAAGAGGATGAGTTATTCGAATTCCTCTTCGGGTTCTGGTTAGTTTTGAGTTCTTAGTTTCCGTTTGATGAATTGGGGTAGATAAAGTGTTTGATGAAATTACTAAATGATTCAGGTAATAGAGCTGCTAGAAGGACTTTTGAGTTTGGAAGGACGTACGTGGTGAGACCAAAGGGGAAGCACCAAGCTACAATAGTTTGGCTGCATGGCCTTGGCGATAACGGCTCAAGGTATACTTAAATGCTAATGTATCCTTCTTATCATTGTTCTAAAGCAATCTCATTGTTTCAAATTAATATGTAACTACTCCCATATTTTACTCTTACGTTCTAAGATGGAATTGCAACAGAAACTATTTGAATATCCTATGGTCTATGCCTCTATGGGATTTGATCATTTGAATTGTGTAACTTGAACTGGTCATTTCTGGCTTGATTGGCAACAATGGCTTCAGCTCTTTTGTTTTCACCCCACTTAGGGTATACTATACTTTCCAGTTAAAGGGTCAACTTTCTTATTCCTAAAAGAACAGATGAAAGAGATTTTTAGGGGATGTCAATGAGTGGCATGGTCGATTAACAGATGGTTGAGTGTTAAAGAGTGCTTACAAGCTTTAATCTTTCTCTGTTAAGAATCTTGTTTCAATTGACATGATGGGAGAAAGTGGGAGCGAGTGCTTACAAGCTTTAATCTTTCTCTGTTAAGAATCTTGTTTCAATCGACATGATGGGAGAAAGTGGGAGCGCCGTAAAATTGATGATACCACTTGTTTTGTTCCCCTTTTTTCCCTTGATGGGTTAATGGGGAAAGCAACACCGTGAAATCCGGAAGAGTAGGCTACATGTATCTTTTTCGTTGTATGCTTCTGCTTTCTCATGTCATTCTATTCCGTGCTTGATAAAAAATATACCAACAACAAAAGCAGTATATGCTGTATTCTTGATTTGGGACCTGTATTTCACATATTTGATTCTGTTTTTTCACATTGCAGCTGGTCACAACTCTTGGACAACCTACCTCTTCCAAATGTAAGGACATGCTTCAATTTATGTTTCAACTTTAACGCTTGTTAAGGATCATTTCTTGCAGATTGACCATCTCTTACTCTTATCTTTCTCCTTGTTTTCTCATCCAAGTAAAACAATTTTCTTGCAGATTAAATGGATATGCCCAACTGCTCCTACTCGTCCAGTGGCTCTACTTGGAGGATTTCCCTGTGCTGCATGTAAGATTGAAAAAACAATCTCTGTTAAAAAAATAACTATCGTCAGATGCTTGTGACAGTGATCATCTAAGAATATTTTACATTATGTACCAGGGTTTGACGTTGGAGAGCTTTCAGAAGATGGTCCTGATGATGTTGAGGGCTTAGATGCTTCAGCAGCCCACATTGCAAACTTGCTCTCAACTGAGCCAGCTGATGGTATGTTTCTCCTCCCCCCCCCCCCTCTCTCTCTCTCTCTCTCTCTCTCTCTATATATATATATATATATATATATATATATATATATATATATATATATCTTCACCATTTGTTGGTTTACAACGTATTTGATTTAATTTTTGCAATTTCTTGATCAACAGTTAAACTTGGTATTGGCGGCTTTAGTATGGGTGCTGCAACTGCCCTCTACTCCGCAACTTGCTTTGCCCAGGGTAAATATGGGAATGGCAACTCTTACCCGGTTAACTTGAGGGCAATTGTTGGTCTGAGTGGCTGGCTTCCTGGTTCAAGGTACTCTATATTTATCTCTCTACAAGCAATCACCTCTTCTTCTATTCTATATCCATATTTAATGGTAGTATATTAATAACCTGAACGCGCAGGAGTTTGAGAAGTAAGATAGAAGGATCAAACGAGGCTGCAAGACGAGCTGCAACCTTGCCAATTTTGCTTTGTCATGGAGTCTGTACGCACTTTTTTTCTTTCCTTTAATCTGCAGTATTCATTTTTGTCAGTAAAAGAAAAAAAGATAATAAGCGTTCATTTAAAACTTCTCTTTCATTTTTTTTTTTGGTACAATAAAACTTCATTTTTTATTGCAGGTGATGAAGTTGTACCTTACACATACGGAGAAAAGTCCACACAGTTCTTGACCTCATCTGGCTTTCGATACCTTACATTCAAAACCTACCAAGGGTATGTATTATTCGTAGTTCCCCATTTCAGTTTCCTGGTCATATAATCAAAGATTAGTTCTTTGAACTTGTTGGTTTGTATATCTGCACTGCAGGCTTGGGCATTACACAGTCCCCAAGGAGATGGACGAGGTTTGCGTATGGCTAAATGCAAGGCTCGGACTAGAGGGATCGCGCTGATGACTGATTAAAAAAAATGGGATTAAAATTTGACAATCTTGCAGCTAGTAAGGGAGAGAATGGGGTAAACAATAACAGGATGGAGTGATGGACCGATATTAGTTGAGTTGTGGGTAGTATATGTATTATGTAGTAGACTTGGGAGTTGCGAGGCAGGGTGGTATACAGTAAAATTGATAATTACTGGTTTATTTTATGTAGAATAAAAAGATTTTTGATATTTTCCAGTTCTTGGCATCCAGATGTAATTCATTTCTTTTTACATCCAGGTTTTGGGCTTATATGTAATTTTTGGCGATACTTTGAATGAGATAATTTCAATATTTTAAAGAAATTTGTTGTACTTGTTTATACCATACAGTATTTGTTATGAATATGTGATAAAATTACACCGATACAATTAATATGATCAATGCTTTTAAAAAACCTACTTTCGTTTTCTCAAAAGAAAAAAAGAAACCTGTTTCATTCTTCAACTTAATGATTGTTAGGTCACCCCATACTCCCTTTCCAAATCTCTCTCTCTCTCTCTCTCTCTCTCTCTCTCTCTCTCTCTCTCTCTCTCTATATATATATATATATATATATATATATATATATATATATATATATAAAAGTTGGTGAGGATATCTAAGGTGTTGTCATGTGGAAAAGTCATGGAAAAAGCTTGAATTTGGTGATGCCACATCAACACTACCCTCTTAAATAAGTGACTTTTCATTTTTTTGTATTAGCTAATAGTATTAGCTAATAATATTAGTTACTATATAAGGTAACTATTACTATTATTAGTAATAGTTAACTATAGTAGTTAAGTACTATAGTTAAGTATTACTATTATTAGTAATAGATACTATTATAGTTAATTGTAATAGTTACCTTATGTAGTAATTATTACTATTATTTGTAATAGTTACTATAATAATTACTTTATATAGTAATTAATATAATTAGTTAATATTGTTAAACAAATAACAATTGGCTATTAATAGTTAACTATCATTATAATCAACATTTATATTTAACTATTATAATTAACTATTAAATAAACTAAAAGTTACTATTAATAGTATTAGTTAATAATAGTAGTTACTATATATATTAATTATTACTATTAACAGTATTATTAGTTAATCATAATAGTTACTATATAAGTTAACTATTATTATTAATAGTATTAGTTAATCATTATACAATAAATGTTAATATTTAATATTAATAGTATCGCTCTGTTCGAGAGTAAGAGTCTTACTTTCTATTTTTGTACGCCCCACTAAAAATCTATTTTCTAAAAGGACAAATGATGAGAAATAATGAATAGTATTTTGGATAATTATACCCTCAACACACTTGCAATGTTTACCAATTTTCTATTGTGTCTTTAATAAGTGTGCACAAACAAGGTAAGACTCTTAATCTAATGCGTATGGAGTATTGATTAATTAAAATAGTTAATATATAGGTTAATTATAACTATTAGTATTATTAGTGAATAATAATAGTTATTATATATGTTAATAAGTACAATTAATAATATTAGGTAATTATACTAATTATTTTAATTATTACTAAAAAATTAACACAATTTTCCAAAATTTATAAGCAAACATTTTAATTTATATACAATATAGTTATATTAAAAAAGTTATTATGTTACATTACTATAAAAAAACAAAATACGAAAAAATAGTAAATTAGTTTCCCGTGCAAAGCACGGGTTACCCACTAGTTATATAAAAAAATGTCAAAAGGAAACCCAAAAATAATTTTCAATTATGCTTCGGTGATTACTCCCTCCGTCCCAAAATAATCTTTACATTTGCTATTTCTCATTATCCTAAAAAGTTCTTATTTCTACAATTAAGGCTTAAAAGTGCATAAGCAACACGTGGTTAGTGAAGCAAGTGTTCACATTCTTAAAAAGTTTGAATAGGTGCATAAGGAACACGTGGTTAGTGAAGCAAGTTCACGTTCTTAAAAAGTTTGAATAGTTAAATGCGAAGATCATTTTGGGATTGAGGGAGTATATGTCAAAACTTTTTTTTTATTTTAAAGTTGGTCAAAGCAACTATTTTGGGGAAAGTTAAACGGTAAACCACGTCATTATTCTTGCTAGGGTTTTAAGTACTAGGGTTTAACAGTGGCGCCATCATCGTTCCATTCTCCCATCCGTCACCATGAACTACAGATTCCATAACCTCCTCGGAGCTCCGTACAGAGGCGGAAACGCCGTCGTCGTTGACAACAACCTCCTAATTTCCCCCGTCGGTAACCGTATATCCGTCACCGACCTCATCAAATCCGAGACCCTAACCCTCCCTTTCCAGTCCTCCTCCAATATCTCCCGTATTGCTGCCTCTCCTGACGGCGTTTTCCTCCTCGCCATCGACGACAACTCCCGCTGCCTCTTCATTAACCTCCGCCGTCGCGCCGTTCTCCACCGCATTTCTTTTAAAAAGCCCGTCGCAGTTGCCAAGTTTAGCCCCGATGGCTCGCTCATTGCTGTTGCCGTTGGGAAATTGGTCCAGATATGGCGATCTCCTGGATTCAAGAAGGAGTTTTTTCCATTCGAGTTGGTTCGGACTTTCGCTGATTGCAATGATAAGGTGACGGCCTTGGATTGGAGCCCCGATTCGAATTATCTGCTGGCTGGGTCAAAGGACTTGACTGTGAGATTGTTTTGTTTGAAGAAGTTGAGTAATTTAGGTAAGCCGTTTTTGTTTTTAGGTCATAGAGATACAATTGTTGGCGCCTTCTTTGGGGCTGATAAGAAAACAAACAGAGTTTCTAGGGTTTATACCTTAGCCCGTGATGGGGCAATTTTTAGCTGGAATTATACCATAAGTTCTGAAAACTCAGAACCGCCTTCTCCTGGTACACCTGATCAAAGTCAGGAAGATAATGGAGATGGTAACTTAAAGAAACGGAAGAAACGTGATGGTGATGCAGAGCTTACCGAAGAAGCCGGGATTTTATTACATAAAGGGAAATGGGAGATGTTAAAGAAGGACTACTTTATGCAGTCTCCAGCAAAGTTAACATCTTGCGATTATCATAGGGGTCTTGATCTCGTGGTTGTTGGGTTCTCCAATGGTGTGTTTGGGCTGTATCAGATGCCTGATTTTGTTTGTATTCACTTGTTGTCGATATCAAGAGAGAAGATCACCACAGCTACTTTTAATGGACTTGGTAATTGGTTGACATTTGGGTGTGCGAAACTGGGACAGCTACTAGTTTGGGAGTGGAAGTCAGAGAGTTATATACTGAAACAACAAGGACATTACTTTGATGTCAATACTCTTGCTTATTCACCAGACTCGCAGCTCTTGGCTACCGGAGCTGATGACAACAAAATCAAGGTAAGATATGGATTATCTGTGTACTTCTTTTTTGATGTATTGGTGTGCACATTTTCTTTTCTTTGTTGATCATTTTCATTATTTTCTGAAGATTACTAAAAGCAGCAGGCTCGTTGCATATATTTTGAATTACTTTTATCGTTTGTGTTTTATTCTGTTGGAAATCTGTTGAATGCCATGATCAGGTTGTTGTGTGCATATGAGATATTGCCATCTCAAGTTAGTGAATCTCTTCTCTACCTGTTGTTTCTGTTTTCATTTCACCTTTTCATCTTTATAAGAATTTCAAAATTGGAATTGCTCTTGGTAATTCAATTTCAGTCTGGTCTTTCTTGATAACTGATAAGTATATTTGCCTTCTTCCGGGTCGGTTGGAGTTGCAATCGAGTATTTAGCATTCAAAGCATTATACTATTCCAATGTTCATTTATAAGATCTATGGCCTTTTTTGGTTATTCTTCTTTCCTCGAGTCTACCTCTCTTCTTTCCTTGAGTTTATTTTTCTTGTCAAGTTAGTTTTCTTTGTTTGCTACAGGTATGGACGGTATCCTCAGGCTTCTGTTTCGTAACATTTTCTGAGCACACAAATGCAGTCACTGCCCTCCATTTCATGCCTAACAACCATTGTCTCCTGAGTGCGTCTCTAGATGGGACTGTTCGTGCATGGGATTTGTTTCGCTATCGCAATTTTAGGACATTCACTACCCCTTCTTCTAGACAATTTGTTTCTTTGGCTGCAGATCAGAGTGGTGAAGTTATTTGTGCTGGAACTCTCGACTCATTTGAGGTGCTGATAATTTCAGTAAATTTTGACTTCTGTTTGGCCTTGTTATTTTGCTCTATTCACAGGTTATCTTTGTGTTTACTTCTTCTAGGTTTTTGTTTGGTCAATGAAGACAGGCAGGTTGTTAGATGTTCTCAGCGGTCACGAGGGTCCTGTTCATGGTTTAATTTTTTCACCCACAACTGTGAGTTGACTTTGCTTCATGTCACTGCTCTCTCTCTCTCTCTCTCTCTCTAGTTCTTGCTCTGCATGTTATCAGGTGTTTAAGAAAGACTAAATTGACTATCCATCTCTTTATATTTTTCTGGTGTTTGTTCGTGCCTTGCACGTGTCTTCTGTGTTTTCGGGGTAGGATTGTTTTTAATATCTGGTTGGTTGTCTACTTTTTCATCTGCAGTCGACCTTAGCTTCGTCATCATGGGACAAAACAGTGCGCTTGTGGGATGTATTTGAAGGGAAAGGTGCAGTTGAAACATTTCGTCACACACACGACGTTCTTACTGTTGTTTATCGTCCAGATGGAAAGCAGTTGGCTTCCAGCACATTGGACGGGCAAATTCATTTCTGGGATCCAATTGATGGCTTGTTAATGTACACAATTGAGGGGCGGAGAGATATCGCTGGAGGGCGTCTAATGACTGATCGTAGATCATCTGCCAATTCCACTTCTGGGAAGTGCTTCACCACCTTGTGTTATTCAGCTGACGGGAGTTACATATTAGCAGGAGGAAGTAGTAAATATATTTGTATGTACGATGTTGCTGACCAGGTGCGTTGAGGTTCATTATATATTGGAAGGACTCTTTTCATACTCTCTTCATAGACTTGAAATTAAGATATGGATATATATTCTTTCAATATAAAACTTCTTGAGGGTAGGAAAGGTAACAAGTTAACAACTAGCATTGATAATATAATATTTTTCTAATAAAGAAAAACGTTGGGTAGAGTAGTTTCATGTCATAGACCTCTTTCGGACCATGCCTTGTTTTATGTTAGTTTTCGTGGTTTGCAGCTTTCTCATGAAAATGCATTTGCTCATTCCAATTGTCTGTGATTATTTTGTTTCACCTCCATCACCAGCTCTGAAAACCAGTACCACTCTTCTCTATAGGCTTTAACATTGGAATGTCAATTAATGTTCTTGCTATTCTCTTCAAACATATATGAACCCAGGGCCGGTCCTGTCCTGTCATATTTAGAGTATTTTATTGATAAAAAGATTGAGATTTGTACTTAGCCGTTCTTTTTTTTAATTTGATTGAGATTATATAATTGCAAAAAAATCAAAAATTTATTTTACTAAATTTTGGTGATAATAGCAAAAGATTTAAAGAAATATCTCACTATGTTTTTAGTGATAATGCAAATATTTTTTGAAAAATATTGGAGTATATTAATTTAATGTTACAAATAATTCATTTAAAAAAAAAGAGAGAGAGAGAGAGAGCCCAAATTAGCTAATTAAGCTTGGATTCAAAAAGAAAGGGTTGAAAGGCCATGGTCATGAGGAATAGGCAACCTGGATGAGAGTCAAAAATAAAATAAATGCACTGCTATCAAGTTGGATTTGTAGCAGCGCCATTCCATGGCACGCAAGAAACGCTATATAACCCCCTGGGCCAGCTGCCTTACTTTGTTTAGATTTGGGGCTTCTTATATACGCAATAAAGGTAAAATTTTGGGGCCCTAAAATTGAGTAAATTTTCAGGGGCCCTAGGCGACTGCCTCACCTGCCTTATAGGTAGGGCCTGGCCTGTATGAACCCTCTTTAATGTCTGCAATAAATTCATATACCTGCAGGTATTGCTTCGCAGATTTCAGATAACCCTCAATCTCTCACTAGATGGAGTCCTTGACTTCCTGAATTCAAAGAATATGACAGAGGCTGGCCCACTTAATCTGATTGATGACGACAACAGCGATACAGAGGTAGGCGTTGATAAACAAACGCGCCTAAAATCAAGTTACGATTTGCCTGGATCAATGCCTAACCGTGGGAGGCCTATTATCCGAACCAAATGCCTGAGGATCGCTCCTACAGGCCGAAGTTGGGCTGCAGCGACAACTGAAGGAGTTCTAGTTTACTCAATGGATGATTCTTTCATCTTTGATCCCACTGATCTTGACATTGATGTTACACCAGAGGTACTTCATTAACCCTATAGTAACACTTGTTTTATACGTTGATTTTTTGGGCACATCTAAAATTTACCTGGGGTCAATTGGTTGAGTTCTTAAAAGGGTTTAATTTTGTCTGTACATAACATACATCTGCTTTGGTCGACACTGCGATACACTTTGGTCTTTCAGGATGTACTTAAGATATCTAATTTTCTGAATGTGTACCTACTGAAAACTTCAATCCTTCTTGAACAGGCAGTTGATGCAGCACTAAATGACGATCAACCTAAAAGAGCTTTAATACTTAGCCTACGTTTGAATGAAGATGCTTTGATTAGAAAGTGTATTATTGCTGTCCGTCCGGCAGATATACCAGCTGTTATATCTTCGGTTCCGTTCAAATATTTGCAAAGGTTAATTGAGGCATTTGCAGAGCTTCTGGAAACTTGTCCACATTTAGAGTTTATTCTTCGGTGGTGTCAGGTGAGATTAGTGTAAAGAGTAGTTCCTTGCTTTTAAATTTTGATGCCCATTTATATATAAACTTGTGCTTATTTTTTGAATGGATTATTTGCATTATAGGAACTCTGTAAAGCTCACGGACATGCTATTCAGGAGAATTCCAGAAATTTACTTCCTGCTCTAAAATCGTTGATGAAGGCAATTACTAGGCTGCATCAGGATTTGGCAGATACCTGTTCTTCCAACGAGTATATGCTTAGATATCTATGCTCTACGAGTTCCAAGGCCTAATGATTTTGGTAAGGCATAAGAGCTTCTACAATGGTAAGAGCTCTTTACTGAGTTTTTTATAATTTTAATATGCCAATTCATTTTTGAACAGATAATTGAAGTCTAGTATTTCTTCACAATGGTAGAGCTCTTTCTTTACATATGGTGGTTGTGAATATTAATGTAAAACCTATAAAAAAAAAAACTTTTTTCCACAAAGAGCAACTCTTTAGCAAAGAGCTCTTTGAAAACTTCCACAATGGCAAAAAGCTCTAAAAAGCTTTTTCATAAAAATAAAAAGCTCCCAAAAACCTGCCATTGTGGATGTTCTAAGAATGGATATAGTAAATGCTTAGTTTGTTGATGTGATGCAGTAAAGGGTTGAAGACAAAGCAAATTAAAAACATAAGAGGCATCATAGTATGCTTTAAGTTACTCCGTCTGTCTCCGAAAGTTTGTCCCATTTTGACTTTTTATGGTCAGCATAAAAGAGGCATCAAAGTTTGGTCAAAGTTCATTTATGTTGACCATATAATAAAAGGTCAAAATGGGACAAACTCTCCAGGACAAAGGGAGTATTGTATTAATAATTTAATAGTCTAATAAGAGGGTCTGATTAGATAGACCGAACGATTATGTTGAACATGGTTTCTACGTGATTCTCCGTCCATGACAGCGTCTCATAAAAGAAGTCGCATTTAACAAGTCAAACTTTGTAAGAATGCAACTTTGCTTGCTTGTTTTGGTTCAGGAAGAGTATATAAGCATCAAATATTATTTGGACCTGACAAAAACAGGTTAATTACATGTTTTCATTTAAACTTATGTCTTGTCTTGTTGTTCAGTTAACAATTTTACTGTAACCTTTTCACCTAAGCAAATGGCTTCACCGTTGATGCTTAAACCTGGGGTCATCTTGATATTGAACTTGAACTCGTGTCCTTGTGATGTTATTAACAATAGTCATGTTTCACTGAAATGTCACTAACTTCTTGCATCGCGTTTTTTTGCTTTATATGGACAGGTTGGCGTGTAAATTTCAGGTGGAAATTTAGACACTCGCGTTCAAAAGGCTCATCTGCTTATTAAAGTGAAAACTCGGGGGGGGGGGGGGGGGGGAATAAGCATGATAAGACACTTTAATCTGTCAGGTTCAGAGTCCCTATCTTGACCTGCTGAAGATATCCCGATGAACGCGTTTCTGGTTGAGGTTATTCAGGTGATATATTTATGATTGGGCGGCGCTTATCACTTTGCTGTGAAGGATCCATCTCATTTTTGGGCTAAAGTAAAATACTGTCTTATCCCCATTTTTCTTGGGAGAGAATATTACTTCTCATTTTTTTGGAGAGAGATTGAAAATCACAATTTTGGCTGATATGGCAAATACTGCTTAAATGTAAACATTATTGACTAATTGTGTTATGACATTTTGTGAGATACAAAAAAAAAAAAAAAAAAAGTGCTTTAAAAATGGTTGGCAAGGACAGAAATGTATGCTTATTTTCTGCATGTACTCCTAACTGGAGTATTATTTTTCAGATTAGAGTTACAAACATATTAAAAGATGAGCGTGTCAGAGGGAAACAATGAGAAAACACCCCTATTATTTGGCATCTAGAAATTGGTTGCTGCAATCACAAACATCAACTACCATGTATGCTTGTTCAATGCAAAATACTAAAAGATTGTAGGCCTAGCGAAATCCGACTTTATGACTCAAATAACATAGTTCCACATTTCACAAGGAGGGATCATCCTATGTGCTGCTAGTATCCTCTCTGATAGGTTTGATTTTCTCCTCAAGTTCGCCCGTCTGAGAAATGAAGTGGTGACTGTAAGTGAACTATTCCCTCAAGAGGACAAGAAATATTGAACACTTCTCGAAATGAAAAGAACGATAAAGTTATGCAAAACTTACCTGGTGCATGTTGAGGATGATGTCTGAACCTCCAATGAACTCCCCATTAATAAAGATCTGCGGGAATGTGGGCCAGGCACTGCATACAAAAGATCCTTATGTGAAACACAATCCCAATGTGGCAACAGTCAAGACTCAGGAGACATGGTAGTTGGTCTTGAATAACGTGTGTCAAAATGACGACGTCTAACCTCATAGAGAGGCAAACCTCACAAGAGTAGAAAAGTCAAAGCACCAAGGTGGCCTTCCTGGAGCATGACTAGGCACACTCATAGTCGTGGTGTGCCAAAGCAAACGATAAAGGAGAAAAGTTGATTAAGGACTTGGACGAAATTTATACCACTATATATCCCATACCAATTTTAACTGTGAACTTGATGTGATCTGCGGATATAATTTCTTAAATATTGCTGGAATCAAGGAAATACTCCTTCCGTTTTAAGAAAAGAGTGCCTTTGCCATGGAGGACGATTCACAGATTCAGCAGATTAACTTTATTACTTCCAACATTTTCATCCTTGAAAGGTCACTACAGTTTCAGGAGCAGACCTGAGTAATTTAGTTAAAATCAAAGATACGCAGACACTTGATGAAACAACCCAGAAAGGCCAAGGAATTCTCATCAGTAATGGTGGGAGCTAAAATAGAGGAACACAAAGTTTGGAACGGATGGAGCCTAAAGATATGCTCAACTTTTTCAAGAGAGAATTACAAATGGAGAAATGAGTTCACCAGTCAAATCAGGAATCCTCCCTCCCTCTTGAGCGACTACTTTTTTCACAACAGGAGGGAGTATTACCATTGGCTTAAGTAAGCGAGTATTGTAATCGGAAATAAGCCCACTCTCTCTCTCTCTCTTTGTGATCAGCTCAATGAACTAATCAGGGAAACTCTCTTTCCTCTCACACTCCATGTGTGCGTGTGTCAACTTTATTTTATTCTTTATGTTTTGTGGAGGACATGACGATGTTTGTTTGAGATAATGAGGTTACAAACGCATACTAAATAAGTGTTTAGGCAGCAATGATTCACCTGAAAGATTTTACAGCATTCTTTAGCTCGGGATCTTCTAATATGTTTCTGGAACTCAGCGGAACTCCTGCAAACACACATTTGACTGGTAAGAATAACGTAAATAGTACATTGACGTTTGAGATTTACTCTTCCACATCTGAGTGTGTGTGGGTGTGCGCGCGTGCGCGCACATAGTTCCACTTGACTCAATGTCCTTAAAAAAAAAAAGGAACTTCAATTAACCAGACAAGTCACCTCCACAATGTTACTTTTATCCCTCAATTCGTGTCTCATTTCGTCCTCTTTTAATACTTTCCTCTATCTCACTCTTGAATTTTCATCAGGGGAAAACGTGGCACAGTGAAGTATTCAGTAAAAGTGAAATGTGAAAATACAAGGACACCAAAATGTTGTGTGTGTTTTCGTTCACCTTATTGGCACCAAATAGATGCTCCGACATGTCACATAACAATCGTGTATTCAATTTCCAAATAAAAGATGCAACTGTAATAAGAAGCGAACAATCTGAAAACTTACTATATTCTTTCAACACTCTAACTGCTAATGAGCTGAATCCACAACGAGGAAGTTCGGGATCCCCCTTCATGTAAATCATCACCTTATTGTCCTTCACGTCCTATGAATTATATCAGCATGAGCCGATAAAAGAAAAGGGACAAGACAGGACCAACAAGGTAAGGAAACCAATATATAATGCTACATGAAAGAAACATTTTCTGAAAGAATTACAGCGACAACCATAGTACAAAGAGATAATGACGATCACCTACCTGTTCGACAATATCTTTGAGAGTAAGGCTGGAATTCTCAAGCTTGTTTGTTGGCTTGAAGTCATCATGTGTGTCGGGATCATTGGGCACGGTGGTTGAGAATCGCATTCCATGCTGGTAAAAAGATGCAGAAGCCTACGAACAGTTCAACACAAACTTAAATAATTCCTTTCTCCTTTTTAACATATTCCCTCTGTCCCGAAATATCCTCCTACTTGTTTTTTGCTGTCAATACGTAGGTACTTTGAGCAATAATTTTAGGTTAATTTAATTATCTTAATGAACATCTATAAATTGTTATTGACAAATTTATAATGGTGAATCAATAACAAGTTTTAAATTTTCATTAGGATAATAAATTAACCTAAATTTATTGTTCAAAGTACCTTCGTATTAATATCAAAAAAAGTAGGAAGGTCAGTTTAGGAAGGAGGGAGTACATTTTTAGAAATCACAGTAATATTTTACGCTAAGATGGTAAGCACTGTTAGGAAACAAAAAACACACCAATCCTTATAGCAGGTTTTGCAACCTAGTCAACTAGGAGTAAGGGGAAAATGGCAGTAAGTACTATTTCAAACATCTCCAAAGGAAAAGGACAGTTTTTTTCAACCAACAAAACTGTAGTTAGACATATTTATCCAGTTTGTACAGACTTTAAGTTGCAGTATCTACAATTTTCATTGATTGCTAGGCTAAAACATGTACTATTAAGTTGCTAACCGTTTTCGCAAAAATCAACATTAATTATTTAATTTCAGTGTTCAGACTAGACTATCTGAATTTCAGTTTGCTTCAATTAATTGCAAGCTTACAGAGGATCAAAGTTTTAGAAGACATGGGATTCAAACACTAACGTTTAAAGCTTGAACTTTTAATGAAGTAAGAAGTCAGAAAATCCGGGTAATGGATTTGTAACGACCCGAGCTTGAAAATCCAGTCACTAGGCAAGAACCACGCGCTGGCCCACTAAGCACAAGCACTTAGGGTCATCTGGGTTTCCCATATGCCCACCCACAAGTCCATGGATGATGCTTGTGCCCAATGATAGCTTTGTGGACACTTAATTAACACACTAAACTCCCACATCGACTGGGAAATTACAAATATTCCCACTTAATACTTTCCGTCCCTGGAAAAGGGCCTACCAGGATCGTACCCTTGGGTGAGCTCGAAAACCTTACGGTTGGATTCCACTTTGATACCATTTGTAACGACCCAAGAGCAAAAACCCGGTCCACTACGCAAGCACCACACACTGACCCACAAAGCACGAGCACCTTGGGTCAATTGGGCTTATCACAGGCCCACACAAAAGTCTATGAATCATGTTCGTGCCGAGAAGTAAGTTTGTGAACACTTAAATAGCACACCAAACTCCCAAGCCTAGTAGCCGATGTAGGATGGGATATTACAGGATTTGCCAAAATACATCAGAACTTGCACTAATTCAAATGTAAGTTTGTTTACCTAAAAAAAGTGATCCAAACACATAATCTATTCATGTAGATAGAGGTACTTTGACAAATATGAAGAATCCAAATAACACGGATTTCAATATTTGATCTTCATGAAAATAAAGAGAAACTAGATGATTATATACATTCTATTGAAACAAGTAACTAGAACTGAATATGGAAAAGGTTGAAGCTGAATCACCGTTATCGATATCGGAAAGAAACAAATCAGAGCATAACTAGATAAACCATTTGAAAAAAACGTTTCAAGGCATCCCGCCCCCTGCACAATTGTATTTTAAATCAACCAAATCCAAGTCACATAAAACTTTCACATACTGGGAACCCTAAGTTCACACAATGATATCATCCTACTATTTCCTTACTTTTAAGAGAAAAATTCCGATATACGAATTTGAAAGGGCATTACTCAATACTCAATTTTCCCTTCAAAATTTGACGAATTTCTTTAAAAGAGGCTAAAGTGATCAAACCGCACAACAAAAAAGTACAGGGGCTCACAAAAGCATTTGAACGGCCAGCTGGAAATGCTGAGATGCCCTTCAATAATATATTAGACAATGACCTCGCCATCAAACTTTTGTGAGCTGCAAATGGTTAGCAAACCAAGATGATTAGTTTTTCTAGAAGCATTGATAATTCAAAGGCGGGAAAATATTACTACATCCAATCAGTAGGAGAGACTATATTCCAATTTGGGCCGTTCAACGTGAGGAGTAACATTTCCCTTTAAACCCTTTTAGAAACAAATTTACCAAAAAGGAGGGAGTAGTTCTTTAAGTTTTCCAAATGTTATTATATCATGTTAAAAGTGATACCCTGCACACTTCACAAATACAAAGATAAATAAGAAGAGTGAAATAGATATCCCCAAATAATTGAAAACAGACACGATTGACTCATGTATCTACAGCTAATAAATTAAGCTAAAATAATCTTCATTGAAAATATGTACATATGAAGCACCAGTAAACTTGTTAAACGAAATGATTCTTAACAACAAGAACATCACTGCTTCCCAGAAACACAGCCTAAGCTCTTACTACTCAAATCAAATCAAGTAACACAACCGATTCTGAATGAATAATTCATAACGTTTCCATCTTGAGTTTGCCGTCCAGAGATAAATTTAAACGCAAAAGAGATAAACAATTACGCCCCAACTACAGAAGCTTGTCATGCTCGGAATTGCCCTAACTTTCATAAGCCCTATTTCTTTTGAATTAAAAGGAGATATAGCAATAAATCTTACCGGTGAATTAAGCCAAATTGACCTTTGATTTGTGGTCGGCGATTCTTCCCGGCGAACGGTGTGTTTCCCTGTGCACGTTAGATCTGTATCACTGTTTGTTCGGGTGGAAAAAGAGGTACCGCTCAAATGGGCTTAACTCCAGGGTTTTGTGTTGAAAAGTTTGGCGGCCGTCTGGTAATTTTATCCATCAAAAAAATTCCTTTAATTCTTTTTCAAAGTTTTCTAGAGATTTTTGGGAAGGGCTATTGCCACTACAATATTTGCTTTTCCACTACATTCTTTAAAATTTTAATGAATTAATCAACATTGTGACAAAATTGCCCTTAAACTCATCTTACTTTAAACTTTGAGAAACTTTCCATTCAAAATTATGATTTATTAAACTTTGAGAAACTTTGAGAAACTTTCCATTCAAAATTATCATTCAAAACAATTTCATAGATAAATACAAAAATAAGTACTCCCTCCGTCCCATTTTAAGAGTCAAAAATTCCCTAAAAGGGCGTCCCATTTTAAGAGTCAAAATCCTAAAATGGAAATTGGGTCCTACATGTCATACTCACAACAATTATCCACTAACTCTTCTCTGCCCCACTTTTTCTCTCCTACCCAACTATCAACACTCACAACACATCACCTTTTCCTTAATTTTTGAACCCACCCATTTTTTGACTCTTAAAATGGGACGGAGGGAGTATTCTGCAAATTTTTTTTTATCTCATTTTAACCAATCAATATAGTACTTCATCCGTTCCAGAGTAAGAGCCCTACTTTCTATTTTGGTACATCCTAAATTAAGAGTCTATTTCCTATAATGGCAAAGAATCTTTACTATTCATCCAACTCATTCTCTCTCATACTTTACTTTTATACTCACAACACCAATCAACTTACTATTCCCTCTCACTCATTCTCTCTTCTACTTTACTTTTTAAACTCACAACACTTTACTCCCACCATTTCTTAATCTCTGTGCAAATGGGAGGTAGGACACTTACTCCGGGACGGAAGGAGTAATATTTTTATTGAATAACCAAACTCATCTCACCGAATAATTTGACTCACTTTCATGGCAATATTCTGCCTAGAGATAAAAAAAAAAAAAAAAAATGTAATATAACATTGATTTTGACTAACGAAACACAGCATAACAAATTTGAAGAAGAATATAGTATGATTGAAAAAAAAAAATGACAGTTGCATTTTTTTTATGATAATCTACAATATCATAAAATCAAACAAATACAAAATTAGTAACCAAATTATATCATAAAAATTGATCGAGGGAAAGAATGGAGGTTCGGGTTTCCATTAAATTAGAATTTGAAAGGTATCTCCAATTCTAGAACCCTAGATTTGTCAATTGATTGATAAGGGTTTAGAAATTTAGGGATTTGAGAGAGGGAAGAGATTTGAGGAAGAGGATGATCCGTTGAGGGTAGACGAGAGATACCTGTTGTGGCGGAGGTGGGGTGGAGGTGGCGCTGGAGCTGTTTCGTACTTTCGTATAGCGTCGTCTTCTCTGCGTTGTTAGCGTCGAATGAATTTTTTTTCCAGTTAAATCACTTTATATATGTAATAAATGAGGGACTTTGAGGGGTCAGGTGAAAAATTTCAGGGGGTCATCTGTAACTTTTTCAGGGGTAAACTAAGAAATTTTAGAAAAAATCAAGGGCCCAGTTACTGCCAAGATTATAAGTACCATGAAACGGTTCGAATACGAATCCAATTCAGAACCGAGGAACCGGCGGTTCCGGAACCGAGAACCGGAAACCGAACGGTTCTCTGCATCAGAGGACTTTAATGATGTTTGATCATTATGGTAGGTTGGCTGCTAACTAATATATATACTGATATACATACTCCATCCGTCCCAAAATACTTGTACTTCTAGGATTTTCACACAAATTAAGAAAAAAAAAATTAATACATGTGTAATGGACTATATTACTCTTGGAACATTTTAAATATCAAAACAATTTAATACTTTTACAATGACAACACTATCATAAATAAGGGTATATTTGATAAACAATATAAAAAATGTATAGATAATAGCAAAACTACAAATATTTTAGGTATAATAATACTCTCCAGGCTAATTACTCTCATTCATCCAATATTTTTATGGCCTGCATGTCATGATGATTGTAAAAACTAAAAGTTGAAAACTTTGTGTGGTATACTGAATGTACAGAGCCTGGCTTCCATTTTTACATTTTATAGGATATCTGGAAAATATACTTTAAGTGTGTGTCATGTTAGGTGGCGTTTGTTTTTTTTAAGTGTTAAGTCCTGAAATCTGAATTCACATCTGAATCAATAAGAGGCAGCGTCTGAAGACTGAATTCTGAATTATTCAAGCTGTTTGTTTTTTCATCTGAATTCACATCTGAATTGTTTTTTTTAAGTGTTAACCTTTTGAAATATTATGTATAAGCATGAGAATTAATGGATAATAATAGATTTTTATTTGCTAAAAGAAAAGTGAAAAAGCATTTTAATTATTGTTGCTTCTGACACCATTCAGACTCTAATCAGACTTCATTTTAGGTCTGATTCATTCAGACTCCATTCAGATCAAAAGTCTCTATTCAGATCTGAAAGCTGGAAAAAAAAAAAAAAACAATCTGAATTGGAGAATGTCTGATTCGCTAGACATTCAGACTCCATTCAGATCTGAATGAAAAAAACAAACGCCACCTTAGTGTCCATCATATATTGGCTTACACTTTCACATTTTTATTCGAAACATATTAGTACTTCATTGACTCTGTACTGTCGCCGTACCACCGACACGGGCACGAGTACTAGTTACATTTTAAACTACGTATATTTTAGGACGGAGGGAGCATACTTATTACTAAGGGGACTAGGGTCACAACTTGTGACTCACAAGTCACAAGCTTTCAAAAAAAAATAATAATAGGGGTAAGGAGGTAGCAACTTTCTTATCACATGCAAGACACTCCTCCCAACTTTCAATTATATTAATAAAATTATAAGGGTGCTGCCCCTTTTTTTTTCTTAAAAATATTGTTAAAATTTTTATTCTATCTTTAATAATATACTAACCAAATTTTGTCCACTTCTCATTCTTTCCAAAAACATACTCCCAAACGAAAAAAAAAAAAAAACACAAAAACACCAAAAAAAAATAAAAACGTTGTCTTCACTCTTCATATTGTTACCCCACACACACGGCCCAACAGCCCAAGTGCTCATGAGTCATGTCCACTTCTCATTTTTCCAAAATGGCATCACAGCCGGTGTAAAAAAAAAATTTAAAAAAATTAACAGATTAGTTTCTTAGCAGGTTTGGATTAAACGGGAAAAAAATGTTAGATGGTGAGATGGAACCGGTGGAACCGGCAAATAGAACCGAGAACCGGATTAAGATGGTTCGAATACGGTTCCGGCTATTTGGGAACCGGAACCGGAACCGTTTGGACATGTCTACAACCGAAGATCACATCAATCCCCACCAAAGGAGTCTTGATTCTGGTAATGGAATGACTCTTGAAGAATTCATCAATAATACATAAACAGGTAACTCTCTCATCCTCATCACGGATGGTTCTTGAGTGAAAAATGCTAGATGTGCGAGCCTAGGCTGGGAACTATAGGATACGAAAAACTGTCGGATAGCAACGGGAAGTCAATCAAGTAAAGCAACATCAAGTCTACAAACAGATTGCCTAGCAATTTACCAAAGTATGAAATGGGCAACTAGTCACAACTTCACCAATCTTCTACTCCTGACAGATTCAGCAGTGGCCAAGGATTGTATCCTTAAACTTAAAAAAGCTACCCCAGCTTATGAGATCGATATAGTTCTAATGGATAATCAACAAATGATCTATATGTATGTAATCCCTTTAGTATATGTAAAGTTAATAGATAAGTAGTTAAATTTGCACTCAATAGTGCAATCTACGCTAGGAATGTGTATCAAAATTTGATTGGCCCTGAGCCAATTTTCCTATATAAATAAGTACGTGTTTAAACTCAAAAAAAAAAGTACGTATGTTTGGGACAAGAAAAAACAAGTTAATATTTCGAAATCATAGCTCTGATAGCTATCTCACACTGACGATTTCAAACAATTGAACGTTTTACCCCCACAAAAACAAAAGAGACCATTTCAACACTAAATAAAATGTCGTTTAATCTAAGGCGAACAAGAATTTTCACACCAATACGAGCTCAAAACCAGCTTTATATTTGTTCCCAACAAAAAGAAACTGGAGGGGTCTCAAAAACTAGTCTATATGATTGAGAAAGAATTCCATTTTATGCCTTCTGCTTCATCTTTAAACATAGGAAACCTAATCAATCACATAAGGCCCAATCCATTTTATGCCTTCTGCTTCATTTAATTCAAAGGTGGGGACGTGATCATACGTATCAATAATCTCCTCCTGTTACCGCTGATCTCCAACTCAGCAACAACTGTGGTAACCGAATCAAACTGGACTACAGGCGAACTTCTGCCTCCTCCTCCTTGCTCCTCCTCATGCTCAAACTCATCTCTAGTCTCCATGGCACTGATTAAGTCTTGCATAGCTGTTTGACGTTCTGATCTTTCCCAATCACGCTGTCTCGTGGGGTCCATCTCCATCGGACGGACATAAGGGTGTTGAGATCTTGCATGCTTCCTTAGTTCTGAATAGTTCCCCACAAAATCACACGTCTCCATTGAACAACTCCTTGTTTTTGAATTCATAAACTGTCGAGCAGGTTTCGTTACAACCCATGTCCTAATTTGTCCCCTACATAGTGGGCAAACAAGATTGGGTTGCTCTCTTCTTACTGGATACCTGACCGACTGATTTTCTGTTGATGATTCTTTTGCAGCTAATTTGAGAAACTGGTCAAGACAATTTGAATGGCGGTGGCTTGTGTCACACATGTAAGGGCGACAACCTTTCACATGAGACGAACATATCAATAGTACAGCATTGTGAGGATGCTCCATGCAGACAGGGCATCTCGCTTCTCTCCATTCCTTTTCAGCTTCAACTCGAAGTGATTGGGTCTTGGTTTTGTTTTTATCTGCATTCTTGGAGTTGTGAGAATATGGAGATGGCCTAGATTGATCAAAAGATGATCTTTTATTTCTTCTCTCCTTTGGCATTTTTAAACCTGGGACTACTAAAAATAATATCAAGAGGTTTTGGTCAATCCAAGATAATAAGATGCAAGAAATATGTTGACTTATCCTGAGATGCTACAACTAAGTTCATCGATGACGGAGCAACACAAAATGCATGTTTAATCTTAGTATCTTCAGAATGTAATTATAAAAGTCAAGTATAATAATGAGCCAAAGATAAGAGATTCACTGGAGAACATGAGACTTGTTAAATCAACAGAATGCCAAGTGCTTTGTTTTTCTTCAAACCTTCGTTTCGCCTCAATGGATCCTCAAATTAGCAGCAAAGTATATTTCCATCAAAATCATATTATTTACTTAATAACAATGGTCATTCATGAACGACAATGCAGAGATGCGTAGACAGAAACTTCATAGATCAACAGGTTAATAATCAATAATTAAAGCCATGTAAACAATGAGTCAAAGAGAAATTTGATAGAGCACATGAGATTTGTTTAATAAACAGGATGCCAACTTCAGTGCTTTGTTTTCTTCAAACATTTTTCTTTCACCTCAGCACATCCTCAAACTAGTAGCAATGTCAATAAAGAATAATTGTGGACAAAATATCCGTAAATGTCTGAAAAATAGCTGTATCCCACCATCAATGACATTATCACAACAATCTTCTTGTATACATTTCCTCCCTCCCTCTTTGTGCGTGCGTGTGTGTGCATGCAGTAAACCCGATTAGACCTTCTGATCACTAAGTCAGTGTAAGTATCTCTATCTACTTCAAAACCGTCTCAAAGATAATTATACCCAACTAGGTCTTATGATCTGAATGAGCCTAACTCAAGTCATACCCATAAGCCAGTATCTAGATAGTGATTGACTAAACCTTGTAATGTCGTGTATCCTAACCTCATGAACATATACTCCAAAAGTAGATCTCTATAGCCTCCTGAACAGTGGCACACATACACATACAAATAACCTGCGACAATTTAGGGGTAAAAGGCAAAAAACAATTGTGCTGGTAGACAATGATAAAAACTAAGACAAAAACAACGACGACAAAGCCTTAATCCCAAAACGATTTGGGGTCGGATAACATGAATCCTCATATGTAATCGAGAAAGAGAAGATGTGAGAAAAAAAAGTATGATAATATGGATAAATCTTTTTGACTTACCAACGAAGCACACTATTTTCCTAACAAAAACAATTTGAGGAAAAGGATTCTTATGTTCACTCATAAGCGGAAACACTAAACACAAAATCTTCCATGAATTTTCGTAGGCTTAATGTTTCATCCCAAAACAATGAAAAAAATAATCAGATTCTACTATAGTATGTAACAATCAGACTTAGGAGACAAGATCACCATACCGTAGAAAGCGCTAAGTGGAAAAATCCAACAGATTGCAGTAAAATATAATGAATGAAAAAGCTGAATCAAATCAAATTAGGGTTTCCGGTTGTTCAAAAGATTTAGATAGAGTAATGTAATCGCGATTTAAGGGTTTCAAACAATCATAATCATGTTCAAGAAATCAAGCTCAAGAACATTCATGTAGAAGGATAAAAGCGTTAATCTAATACTATTGAATTTCGCAAAACGAACCTCCGAGTACGAACACACTACCGCCACCGCACTCCACCTTCAAACTTCAAATAAATATTGTCATCATCGGTTGTCGGTATTTATAGTACGTGTTAAAAGGTCCCGAGACGCGTGTCGTTTAAATGCGAAATTACGGAACTGCCCCTGATATGTCTTGTTTCAATCGGGTCGGGTTTTAAGGTTTAAGAGCGCTAAAACCCAAAAGCCAAAACCCTCGTCGTCAACAAACAAGTTCTGCAGCTGCAACTAATTCTGTAACCCTATTCCTTCCATTACAACTTTGTGATGGAGAAAGAGAATCTCAAAGCGCTCATCACTTCTTTCTCTCCCGACGGTGAATTCCTCGCCGTTCTATGCCCTAACGGAGTCGTCAAAGTAAGCTATTTTTCTTTTAATTTTATGTTCAATTTTGACTGGTAATTGTTTTTGGTTAAAATGAGATAAAACATATACCGGGTATAAATTAATCGATTTTGGGTCTTGAAAATATTGATAAAAATTAATGCTTGCAGTAAACTGGTTAGCCCATTCTATACATTGTCCATTTCGGAAAAGGCAGAACTGCAAAATTTTGACTAATACATACTCGATTAAAGATGTTATGATGCTACTGTTGTTTCAGGAATTAACTGGGTTAGAGGGGATAGCTCCCATATATTTATAATCTCAAAAGTATTGTTTTGCAGCATACTTGTTTAATTTCATATGCGAGGGATTAAAATTGGAACATCATGCAATTGCAATCTTCGTAAGTAGATTGGACCCTTTGGGTTAGGGCATTGAACCGCGAGGAGAGTAGGTTTCTTTGATTGGATAGGAGGGAGTATGTCATTTTCTTGGAAAATGCTCATCGTATTGACTGTTTCTTGCCCATATACAATTTCCCTTCACGGCCTGAATATGACTAACTTGCCTGGGAATCTAGTGTTTCCAGGGGGCATGATTTAGGGCTTTTCCTCATCATCCTAATTGGAGTGGACAGCAGAGTGCTTGACTAGTTTTATGTTACTCCAGTTTTTACTGTACTAAAGTAGTTAAATGTTTTGAAGATCTGGAACACAAGTGATGGTAGTCCATTGGCAGAATGGAAGCAGTCTGAAGAAGATTCCAATGCCCGGTATACTTGTATGGAATGCAGCTTCATTGGAAAGAAGGTAATCTCTTTCGCGATGGGAATTTTTCTTATTGGGCAAAGTCCATTTTCATCCATTGTACTTTAGATGATGTTTCACTTTTACCATTATACTTTTTTTTCTTCCAAAAATACCATTGTAGTTTGGAAAATGTATCATTTTGACCCCAAATCCGTGGCTAAATCCGCCACTAATCCGCGCCTTAATCCGCGATTTTGGGGTTAAAATGACATGTTTCCCAAAGTACAATGGTAATTTTGAAAGAAAAAAAGTATAATGGTAAAAATGAAACACACTTAAAAGTACAATGGATGAAAACGGAGTTTGGCCTTTCTTACTAGAGATTACACAATTTGTTGCTCACAAGTCTTGGGCTTGTGCTTCATAGATGTTTATGTTTGTTTTTTTCTCTTTACCAATCTTATAGCGGAAGAAAGGACAAGCTACTTGTTTGGTAGCTCTTGGCACTGAGTGCGGGAATGTTCTGGCTATTAATGTTTTCACTGGTGAGACAATGTGGAAATCTGCCGTACATCAACCTAGGTATGCCAGTAAGGTCTTGCTCAAAGATGACTGCCCATGTCCAGTTAGTCAGAATAATACTCCATCTGTACCGGAAAGTTAGTCCCTTTTTTTTGTTACTACGAATAAACTTTGAGCATTAATTTAGGCTAGTTTTAATTATCTTAATGAGAATCTAAAAATTGGTGTTGATAGTATTTATAATGGTGTATCAATAACAAGTTGTAAATTTTCATAAGGATAATTTGAAGTAGCCTAAATTATTGTTCAAAGTTCATTCGTAGTAACAATGAAAAAGAAGGGACTAACTCTCCTGAACAGAGGGAGTAGAAGTGAGGGTGGTAAACGAACTTCATCCTAGCTCAAAATCTTGTGTGGATTTAATTATTCATGCCATTACAGCAATGATAACACATAACTTGACTTCTGTCTTTTAATTCATTTTCATGCTCGCAGCGGAATTACTGCTCTTTCATTTGTAAATAAAGGGCGGAAGCTTTTTGCTATCAATACAGATGGAATGGCATGTGAAATAGATTCTGAAACCGGTGTAGTTACGAAAGAAGTTAAAGTTTCAAAGAAATCTCTTGCCTCATCAAGTGTTTCATGTAGTGAGTATCGAATCATCTTTTTACTGTGAATCTTCTCAACCTTGTGCTTATTTGACTCGTCCCTTTTTTGTTATGAAGATGAGAAAATATTAATTGCGGCAAGTTCTAAAGTACACATTTTCAATTTGGAAGACGGGAAAGAACTGTTGAAGTTCTCCTCTGATTTGGTATGATACTTTAATTTGAATGAACCTTACTTTCTAATGCATAAACTTATTTTTAACATTTGACCTTTCTTTTTCAGGGTGTTGTACAGCATGTGTGTACATCAAGCAATGCACAGGCCATTATTACTTCAGGGCTCGGTGAAAAGACACTAAATGTGTGGGAGTGTAATACTTCTACTGGAGGTGTAAGCAGTGGGCCAGTTCTTTCAATGAGACATCCTCCGTTAGCAATCCAATGCAAAAATGATTGTGATGGAGAAGATGGATTGGTTATTCTCTCAGTGTCAGAGTCAGGGGTTGCTTATATCTGGAACTTGAAGACCTTGTCTGAAGAAGATATAAAGCCAACTAAGATTACAGTGAAAGCGGAGAAAGACCCTCACATTAGTGGACGAACCAAGAAAAGTCGGGCACCCATCTTTGCTGCCCGGCTACATTCTTTAGACACTGAGAGCCAAGTTACTGCCCTCGTTGCATACGGTTCGATTGATTGTCCACAGTTTAGTTTATTGGAAATTACTAGCCCTGGGGAGGATATTGTTGTTTTCGCAAGTAATGAAACTGTGAAAACCTCTAATGGTTTTCAAGTAAATGAAGTTCATGCAGTAAAAGGTGCGCTCACAAGTTTTGCTCATAAATAAGCCATATTTAATATTTGAACACCATCATAGGTCCAACACACCCCCCCCCCCCCCCCCAAAAAAAAAAAAAAAAAAAAACCCCACACTCCCATCCACCCACCGCACATAACAGGCACCAAGTATTTCCTCGTGTCTACCGAAACTATGTGCATCAAAACACCGTCGTAACTATTATGTGCACCAATTCTTGTGAGATTGGGATTTTATTTTAGGCCTATGCCACCCCGTTAGAACTACACTGTCCTGGACCTAATGTAGTTTGTGTTTTTTTTTCTTTTTTGCTTTATGTTCTGCTTGATCTATATCTCTCTATGATTCTAGTTACCACCTCTATTTGCAATTGAATATGTATTACAAGTGTTCTCTAGTAATGCTTTTTGAACATCATTTTTTAATGTTTTACATTTTGTTAACCGTTTCTCCTTAAGAGAGCTATTTATTGAGATTTTCAATTATATATGTCTGTGTGAGAGCACTGTATTTTTTAGTGCTTGAGTTCTCATATTTCTTATGATATTAAGTTCGGTGGACACAATATGTTGCGGTATGCTGTTGCCTTTTAGGAGTTTTGACACTTATTATGTATAATGATTGGAACGAGATGGTATTTATCACGAAAGTGAAATTGTTGCTTGACATTTCTCTAAAAAGTATCAAAGCTTCTTCTGTTCTGGATATATTCCCTTGTGCTAATTCAAATCCTTACAGGTCTAGATAGTGTGCAATTAGAAGCGGTTGCAGGGGAAGAAAAGCCGAACAAGAAACGAGCGGCGCCTGAGTTAGAATCTGAAACCACAGAAAATTTCCTTACTGATGGTAAGCAACAATATACCCATTTTTGCATTGCAAAGTCAAAAGCTACTCCTGTAGTGAAATACCAGATCATCACACATGCCTTAGTAGGCTTTTAGGTGTACAAAATTTGTTGCTTTTAACGATTTGAACAATGTAAAGCTTGATAGCATGGCTTGAATTACCATCTGCAGACTCAAAATGTTACTTAATAGAAACTCAGATGTCTTTGTGTTGTGTGGATCAAAAGGTTTTATATTGTGGTGACTATTTAGCCTGTTAAACAAAGTTTGAGTGGGATGTTCTGTTGTCGTATAAAGTATAGCCCTGCCCAAGCTTCACAATTATTTGTTATTCCCTTCTTTCCTGGTATGCGACAGGTTCTTGGGTTAGACCTTTTTTTTTTTTTTTGGAGAATAGGTTAGATCCTGCTTAAAGTCCACTTCTAGTGCTTGTCATTTTCGGTTTCTGATCCTAGCCTCTCTCCTTTTTTTCTATTTTTTATGGGGGGGGGGGGTGTCAAGTAATTGAGTGAGAGTCTGTCTTATGTAGGGTATATCACTGACCTCGACACACGTCAGTGATTTGAAATTGAAAAAAAAAAAAGAAAGAAGAGAGATTATTGCTGCTATCAAAGAAACGTATAGAAAACATTCAGTAAGGAAATGGTAAAATTAGAACTGTATTATTTTTCTGTTCTATATTAGGCTTAACTGTTGAGTGATCCATGAGAATACTACTCCCTCTGTCCCAAAATGAATGACTTTTCGAAAC
Source organism: Campanula takesimana (assembly GCA_026119855.1). Taxonomy (NCBI): domain Eukaryota; kingdom Viridiplantae; phylum Streptophyta; class Magnoliopsida; order Asterales; family Campanulaceae; genus Campanula; species Campanula takesimana. The sequence continues at coordinate 324,967 of JAOWBW010000937.1, read as the reverse complement.
TTTTACATAATAACTTTGTCCCTAAATGATTTTTTTTTTCAGAGTTCATTATATTTTTGCAAAACTAAAATTTTGAAAATCAACTAAATAGAAGCATTATCTTGATGTGGGTGTGAGTTCATCCAAATTGTAACTTTGTTTGCCGTTTGCATTTGAGTCACAAAGAACCTGTGGATGGAGTTCAGACTGATGATGATTTAGATGAGCCAACCATGGGTGAGAAATTGGCAAGCTTAAGTATAGCAAATAACGAGGAAGATAAGAAACTTGACAAAGTGAAGTCCTCTCCTCATGCGAAACCTCCAAGTGCAGACTCGGTGCATGTTCTACTTAAGCAAGCACTTCATGCAGATGATCGAGCCCTTCTACTAGACTGCTTGAATAGACGTGATGAAAAGGTCTCTCTCTCTCTCTCTCTCTCTATTGTTTTGATGTTGTATAGACAATGTAGTGGTCTTGTATATCAATAAACTTAAATCAGTCTTGGAATCTGCTGAGTTAAACATGGCCTTTCCATGTGCAGGTTGTCAACAATTCCGTCTCGCAGTTAAATCCATCAGATGTCTTCAAGCTTCTAGACTCTCTCATCACCATAATCCACTCTAGGTAAGACACCCGTTACCTGTATTAAATTAAAAAATTATGTGTCTTCCATATGATGAATGGTAACATTGATGGAATGAGATCTTTTGCTAAGCTGTCTAATGGGTACTATCATTTTGTTTTTGTGATGCCTCATGCTTGAACCCCGTGCGGCCACCAGCTGGTTATTGGTCTTTTGGTGTTGAGGATTATATGTATAGTTTCTTAAATTTTCTTGTATCCTTTTCTGGGCGTATATTTGCAACAGGGGTGCAGTATTAGTTTGTGCTATTCCATGGCTTAGAAGTTTACTCCTTCAGCATGCTAGCAGCATCATATCTCAGGAATCTTCTCTGCTTGCTCTCAACTCATTAGACCAGGTGACAACATGGACTTCTGATTGAAATTTTCAGTTCAAGCATTCTAAATTTGCTTTGAATAGCCAAAATCTAAATAATGTTGTCTGCAATCATCGTTGGCTAGATAGAGGCCATTAAATCCATTTTTGTTTTTATTTTTTGGTTTTGAATCATTTGTGTTCTTCTAATTCTTTTGTATGCTATATTCAAGTCAAAGATATGGTTTTCTGTATAATGCAGCTTATAGAATCTCGAATATCGACTTTCAAGACAGCTCTTCAAGTGTCGAGTAGCATAGACATGCTTTACTCTGGGGTAAGTGTTTCTGCAATCTCATCAAACTGGCTTTGTCCTTTTTTCAGACATGGGCATTTTATTGATGGTGGTGTGTGGCCTTGTGCAGAGAGTTGAGGATGAAGATGGCCATATGGAGCCAATCATTTATGAGGATTTTGATGATAGTGATGAAGAGGAGGGATCTGAAGAAGAAGCCATGGAAACAGATGAAGAAGATAAGGCCGAGGTTGAAGATGTCAGTGATTTTGAACAAGTGATGGTGTGAGTGATCATCCTTTCGGACAACTGCAATTGCAAAAATGTGTTGTTTTGAGAAAAATCCAGTTTTCGCGGGTGGTAGATAATTATCCAGTGCTCGTGTTAATGACTGAAAAGATCCAGGTTTGGGTTTGTTACGAACATCCCATCTTCGGCTGATGAAGAATTTTGGAAGTGTGGTTTAGCTTACACCGAGTTTCTGTACCTCTTTAAACAAATGTTTATGAAATTGCAAGTTTTTTTCATATATGAAGCTACTAATTAACTACCATGAATCTCTCGGTTTATCTAAATTCTTGTGTTCATTGCCTTATTAAACAAGGACTTAGGGGCGGTTCTGCAGTGATGTTCCCCTTGCTTTTGCTTTTGTGTAGTTGTTCTACTCCCTCAGTAGTAGAAAAAGTAAATGTTGCTAGTATCAAAAGTAAAGTTGGAGAAAGCAACAATGAGAAAATGGGTATAAAATTTTTGTTACGAAAATAACAAGTGGATCCCTTTGGCCATTTTAAGTAATAAAGCAACTAAGAACCTTAGAGTGGATCAATTGTCCATTTTAAGTAATAAAGCAGCTAAGAACCTAAAAACCTTAGTCGGAGATAAATTTAAAAAAAAAAAAAAAAAAAAGGTAAAAACTTTAGTCAAAACTCAAAAGGAATAACTTTAGTCTAGAGGGAGTATAGTGATCCACTGATCCGAAGACTGCACATGTCACCCTTCCAATAAATTAGCAATACATAACTAAAAGCTTAAAAACATTGACATATCAACTATAACATTTATTCCGGGAGAGAGAGAGTAAATTTCGTCTTGTCTGATCTTATCTAATAGTACCTCACCTCCAGTGGCGGAGCCAGAAAAATTTGTCAATGGGGCAAAGTTACACAACAAAAAAAAAAATCAATTGTATTTTTGTCAATGAGGGCAAAAAAAAAATATAGTGTATTAATACTTTCATCCAAGGTTCTAAAAAACGCTAGGCGCCTATCGCTTAGGCGGGGCCTAGGCGGGATCTAAGCGGAGCCGAGAATTCAGAAATTACTATAATATCCTAGACGGGATTAGGCGTTTCATGAGCGTCTAGCGCGTAGGCGGGGCCTATACGGGGGTCTTTTAGAACACTGCTTTCATCTCAAAAGGGGAAAATTTCAGAAAATTGCACCAAACCCCAATTTTTTTTTAAGATTTTGCACTAGTAAATTTTTATTTTTTAAAAACCGATGGGGGCAATTTTTAAAAAACCGATGGGGGGCAATTGTCCCCTTTTTGCCTTGTGGATAGCTCCGCCTCTGCTCGCCTCAGAATGTCCAAAACAATTCATATCTGCTCTTAATTACTCAGTAGCAAATTCGAAAAATAGTGGACATTCAGACCAAATCAGTGTTCTAAAAGTCGACCGCCTAAGCGTTCATAAAACATGCGCCTTGATCTCGCTTAGGTTATTATAACTATGTCTGGATTTCTCGGCCCGTCTAGGCCCCACGAGCGCCTAGCGCTTTTTAAAAGCTTGGACCAAATTAGGAAAGAAAAGAACGAGAAGTAATGGTAAATTGAGAAACGTAACTATAACATTAACAGCAAATTAAAACACAAAGTTCCTTATTACAAGCCTTAAACAAGAGTCAACTGCTTAAAGAAAAGGGGAACTCTAAAAAGCCCAAAACAAACAACAACATTACACAAATGCATGCATGCAACCCTCCGATCCCTTTAACTTCACTTGTAATCCTTCCTGGTAGTGGTGGTGGTAGCATCAGTATCTTCACCCATACCCAAAGTATGCTTAACCGCACCCGCCGCACCCGCCGCCATGCTCTTCACTTGCTCCGTCGTCTTCTCCATCACACCTTTCGTCTTCTCCGTCCCCGCCTGCGCGCTTTCCTTAGCCGACCCCGCCATCTCCGACGCCTTATCCTTAGCAGCCTGAGCCTTGTCCGATGTATGGTCCTTTGACTCCCTCGTCTTGTCTCCGGCCGATGCCGCCATGTCTGAGGCCTTGTCTTTTCCTTGCTGCGCCTTCTCCTTCATTGTTCCAATCATCTGTCCTGTCTTCTCCTTCATAATATAATATAATATAATATCAGCAAATGCTACATTAAGAACAAAAATGATACGATAAAAAAATGAATGTTTATTTTGGGACAAAAGAGAGGGTGGGTGGTAGTACCTGGGCTTGGCCCTTGGCTTCACCGGCTCTGAAGTGCTGATCTTGAGAGGCCATTGTTGATCTTGTTTTTGATTTGAACTAGAGAAAGAAATCTGAGCTAGATGTAAGTGAGGGGGGTGGTGTGGTTGCACCAGGTTATATAGAGTTGCATGTGATGGGCATAGGTGACGCGTGTTACCCTTTCGACGCGTGTCATGGGACGTGTTGTTCACACATTTGTTTAGGGGTTACTGTTTTGTTTAGTGGGGCCTATCTTTATCTAGCTTGTTGTCTATCTCTTGCTCTTGCTTCGCTACGAATATCTTAGCCTCTTAGGAAACATAATGTTGACTAATTGACTGGATTTAAGCTGTGACTGCAGATGGGCCCAAACCTCTGGATGAAATGGGTCTACTTAACAACCAATCGTGGGCCTGTATCACACTGCAACCCTTACAAATTGTACTCCCTCTATCGGGACGGAGGGAGTACAATTTTAGGTAATAAAGTAACTAAAAATTTTAATTTGGGATAAACCAAAAAAAAAATAATAAGAACCTTAGTTAGTCTGGGACGGAGGGAGTACTCTCCAATATATCACTCAGAGAATCCTATTTACATCCTTTAAAAAAAAAAAAAAAAAAAAAAAAGAGGAGAATCATATTTACATAATTTGAGAGAGAGATTCATTAAAAAAAATTGTGATATTAAAAGATGGAATGCGAAAAAGAGAGAGGGTGAGGGGAAGATGAAACAAAAGAAGAGGAGAGAAGTATAGCGTTGGAAACGAAATTGTGTTAATATATTTGAATGGTAAAAAGGGACTAACATTACATTGGACTGTTTGAAGAGTAATCTTGATTACTCTAGATTATTTTAGAGAAGTTTTTGATTCATGGCACTTGTTTTTGGTACATGGTTCACAATACCAAAGGTTAAGAGTCATGAGTCTAGATAAAGACTAAATTAGATAAGTATTACTCCCTCTGTCCCTAAATGAGTGTCCAAATTTCATTTTAAGAGACATTGAAAATCTCAACTTTTTGAACAATTTGATAACAACGATTCATATATAATCTTGTAATCTCCTTTTCAAACCTTTAGTTTTGCACGTATAAAGAAACCGGTGAAAATTTTTCGAAAAAAAACGTTTACGGAGAAAGTTATGTTCAAAAAAGACACTCATTTAGGGACAAAGATTTCTTGAAAATGGACACTCATTTAGGGACAGAGGGAGTATCTTTTAATATTCTACTCCCTCTTTCCCTAAACGAGTGTCCATTTTCAAGAAATCTTTGTCCCTAAATGAGTGTCTTTTTTTAACATAACTTTCTCCCTAAACGTTTTTTTTCGAAAAAAAATTCACCGGTTTCTTTATACGTGCAAAACTAAAGGTTTGAAAAGGAGATTACAAGATTATATATGAATCGTTGTTACCAAATTGTTCAAAAAGTTGAGATTTTCAGTGTCCCTTAAAATGAAATTTGGACATTCATTTAGGGACAGAGGGAGTAGTTTATAGCCATTGTTTTTCAAGTCTTGAAGCTTATAAATATAAATAGGCATGCCATCCTAGTCTCAAAGTGTGTCAAGCAAATCAGATTTCATAGTAAAACTTTTTCTCCATGTGTCAAGCAAATCAGATTTCATAGTAAAATTTCCTCTCCATATTTATCGTTTTGCTCTATATTTTAAGTTTTATCCAAACATTACGAAAAGAGTATTAAATACAGATGTGGTGTAGATGTTAATGAAAATCCATGGTAGTTATATTTTTAGAGGGGTGGCTTAAATTATTTTTTTTTTTTTTTGAGGATTATCTGGAAAATCGCACCCCCTCCGTCCCCGAGTATATGTCCACCCTCTCATTTGCACGGAGATTAAGAAATGGTGGAAGTGATGTAAGTGTTGTGACTATAAAAATAAAATAAGAGATAGAATGAGTGGGAGAGAATAGTAAGTTGATTGGTGTTGTAAGTATAAAAGTAAGTAAGAGAGAAAATGAGTGGAAGCAATAATAAAGATTTTGTCATTTTAGGAAATAGACATATATATACTATGAGACAGACTAAAAAAGAAGAGACGACGGAGAGAGTTGTACAGATAACTCATCTCTTTTAGTATACAATGATTGAAAATAAGTTGCCTCTTTTTTTCACAGCCAAGTTTCATTCCACATGGTCCCCAAAAAATCTAAATCATAGCTTTGAAACATTCCATTCCATACCAGACCCCCAAGATCCGGGAAAAGACCATTTCCTCCCACGTATTATATTAGTAGTCACTCTTATAAATAACAAACTAAGAAATAATCTCAATCAAATTTCTGTAATCAATTTCATCACAGATTTGCATCTACAAGAAAATGGCAGGCCAAGGTCCTGACAACACTAACCCTGCCGCTTGGCAAATGGGCAACCAGCCTCAGGTATATACTTACATCAACACAAACCTAGTAGGAAAGAATACAAGAATTGGAGTAAAAATTAATGTAATGTTGTTTATTCTCTAGATCACTAGAGATGGGCTCACAAATCAACAGGAACATTCTGCCCACAACACCAACTTCCTCAATCAGGTAATTCCACTTCTTTTTATAACAAAATGAAATACTCCCTCCGTCTCAAAATGATCTTCTCAGTTGCCATTCCTTATTGTCCCAAAAAGTTCTTTCCATTTCTATAATTTAGGCTTAAAAGTGCATAAACACAACATGACTAGTGAATGAAGTATTCATATCCTTAAACGTGAAGATCATTTTGGGGCGGAGGGAGTACTTGTTTGTTTCTAATTAATTGAATGTAGACAGGGGAGCAAGTGCAGACAATGGCCCATGGAGCAGCTGACATTGCTAGCGGGGCTGCAAGAGGTGCCATGGGGATAGCTCAGGGGGCGGCAGTGGGAGCGGCTAACATGGCACAAGGTGCAGCAACTGCTGTCAAGAATACTCTTGGGATGACCCCCGACAACACCACCACCCTTCCCACCACCAACACCAGAATCAGCACCCCCAACACTACCACCCACCACCCTAATACTAAGATTTGAAATCTTTTTCCTTGTAATATTTTCTATTTTTTTTATTAATCCATCATCTTCCTAGCTATAAATAGGAAAGGTGGTTTCATGACTTTAGAACAACCCCTTCTAGCAAGAGCAGTTCATTTTATTTTGGTTTCATTTTCTAGTTCAATGACTTTGATGTTGAATGTTATTTGTTAAAGTAAATCAAATTCTTCATCCTCTTCACCACTTGGTTGAGTGGCACACAAGCCATACGTGCTCCGATTGAAGTGCGTGTGTGTGTGTGTGTGTGTGTGTGAATTTTTGGGATTCGTTTATAGTTTATGCGTACGCATATCAACTATAAATGAATCCCAAAGCGACAAGTGCGGGAAAAGTTTAGACAAGTACCAAACAATCCCAACCACTTGAGACATGGTCCATAACCAGTTCCCGAGCTCAGATTTATATAGTGGTCGGTTCCTGCCCAGTTCAGGTCTATAAAGGAAAGACTCATCAAGGTTGGTCGAATTTATACTTCTGCTTCCAAATCGAACGTTGTGAAAATATACTTCAAAATCAATGGTGCGCAACAATGTAGTCCGGGAATCAACTTTCAAAGTCAAAAAACTATCAAATACTGCAAACAGCATCGAGATGTGGAGATCAGACCCTTTACCAATATTTTATAAACCCAACTTTACCACCATTTACAATCGCTACCAAAAAAAGATCCAATTATCAAACATGATACAACCCCAAAAAAAGGAACCAAAAGCTGCTGACAGCATACATTGACCCAAAATAAGTATATGGCCAGGAGAGAGAGAGAGAGAGAGAGAGAGAGAGCCAAAAGTTACCCTCTTCTGCTACGACTGCCAGAACCAGCAACTGATCTCATATTAACATGTTCAGCCGCATATAAATCCCTTTGACCAACTGACAAACTTCCTCTGGTTGAAGCATTTCTTTGGGAACTTGAACTTGACTCGTTCCCTCTAATGGCTTCTGCCTCCAATGTTTTAGCTTCATCCATAAGCATAGCTAACTGTTTCATTGGATGTATCAAGAATGAAAGGAGGTCAAATTTTACGCTTATGTTTACCATAATTGGATAATCTGGATGCTTATCTAACTATTTGAGTATGGGGCCTCTTTATGTTTTGATTTATTTTATTAATCAGAAAATAAGAATTGGTGCCTATTTTCTTCCCCAATAGATTTTCTTATAAAAACATCTGGCACAAATCAAGGTGATGGAACTTCAAAGGATATCAAAATTAAATCTGTTTCTTCTTTTCCCTTGTTCCTCCAGTACATTTCACGCTACGCAAGCAGAAACTAGGAAGATTTTCTTAAAGGAAAGGAAAAGGAGAAAAGAAAAGGAAAATGATAGAATTAAAAGAAGATACTGATATCATACCCGAATTTCATTTTCTCTCAAACAATCCTGGAGAACATTTATGGCGGGACTTAAACTGCAATCAATTTAACTTACTCAGTCCAAACAAATTGCCAAACTAAATTTCTGATGGGAGGAAATAATTTTCTTACCAGTACTCCATTATTTTGCAAATAGAAGCCTGATAAGTTGACGTGTGATGAATGAAAGTGAGCGGATGGACTTTCCCTTCCCTACATCAAACATGTAAGTCAATGTTAAATGGGTAATACCATTAGAAAATTTAAAAAGTATAACATGCAAATCGTAAAGGTAGATCACGTGATGGCATATGATCGCACAACCTCATATTTTGTATGATTGCTTGGTTATAAGCTGTTGTCTCCTCTTCATACAACACATTTTGTAAATCTGTGAACGATGTCAATGGTGAATCGAGCTTGAAAAGAGACAAGGACGGCAAAACATGAAAAGGAACTTCCTTCCTGACAAACTCCGCCCCACTGCCAGAAAATAAAAGCTATTTACAAATACAAGTTGGGTTTCTCAAAATTCAAAAACGATATGGTACGAGCAATTAACTGATAGAGAAAACAATCAAAATGACATTGGTGATTTTCAAACATTGATCCGGGTACAATGGTTTAAACAAACGGAACTGAATCCGAAACCCTAATGTCTATTTTCATCAGCGGGAATGCCGATGTCGCATTAGTGAGACATGCATTTTAACCCAAGATCTCCAGCATGTCATACTAATCATTACGTAGTCACCCAAGTCAATATATACTAATTGTGTTCCCGATCTTATTTCAGTTAGGCGAGAGAACACTGTTAGGGCATTAGGGAATAAGAAAAAAAGAGGATACACACACACACACACACACGGATCAATATGTTTAGACCACAACACGCATGTCAATACTCAATATGTAAATACATAAAAATTGCAATTGTAATTTTGCCAAATTGACATGATGTACAACATTCAAAATTATCAACAAACAGGAGGAATTGAAGAAAAAAGACAAGGGATGAGAAGTGCTGAAGAACATCAACAGACACCCAGTTCACAAGACATAAAGCTTCAATGATCGAAGTAGAAAACAACTAATTTACTGTCGGTGAAGGCCCGTAGTTGAGTAAAGAGAGTGAAAAAAAAAATGTGGGGCCGGTCTCTGCTCAAAGATACCGTTACCATAAAATGATAGAGAACTGCAATCGGTTCAATATGAAATTGGCTTGGTTTAGCTCACTTAACGCAATATATGAACCAAACTCAGGAATATTTCAAAGCTTTCAAACTCAGCTAGGTTATTAAGCACATGAGTTCACCTGATACAAGGTCTATGAAGTCCATGTTTGATGTCAAAGGCCAAAATAGAGTTTCTTCTAACCACTAAGCTTGAAATAAAGAATCAGAATTTCTTAACCACAGCCAGAGCCTCTGAAGTCGAAACGTCTTCAACTCATTTCAGGTAAGTTCTTAAATGAGACTATCACACAGCTCACATTTTGTCTTATTCTTCCAACAATATTCAATAACAAATTTGAAGCAAGTACGAAAAGGTCTACAGATCACTAGTGAAATGGAGGGATTCGCCAGCAAAAAATTTATTGACTTAGATGACCATAACGTGCCTATTATCTTACCAGCATCAGCACGCCATTTCATAAAACATCTATAGGACACAAGTTAGAAATGATTCATCAATTAGTCAAAGGGGTAAAAGAGGAAATAGTGATTTGCTGTTACGCAAACGAGGAAAGTAGTACTACCTCTGTCCCTAAATGAGTGTCCAAATTTCATTTTATGGGACACTGAAAATCTCAACTTTATGTACAATTTGCTAGCAAAGATTCATATATAATCTTGTAATCTCATTTCTAAACATTTAGTTTTGCACGTATAAAGAAACCGGTGAAAAAAATTTCGAAAAAAAACATTTAGGGACAAAGTTATGTTAAAAAAAGACACTCATTTTGGGACAAATATTTCTTGAAAATGGACACTCATTCAGGGACAGAGGGAGTAGCATATACTGATTGCATTGGTTTCGTGTACCAGCTTGACAACTGCTTTGAAGAAGAGCGCGGACCCACAAACTAACTACTCGGACAGTTCCAAGATAAGTCTCCCCTTCGAAAAAACTCGTATATGAAACTCATTTAACGTGTTGACTCGAATGATATAAAATTATCTAATTAAAGCAGGGGGGGAAGTTAACTGGGGACATTTGAGAAAGGAAAAGGTGACAGTTACTTTGGGACTAATGGAATGTAAGTTATCAAACTGTGCTTCCAAGAGCTTTATATTTTTATCACTGTTTTTCAATGTGCATCCAGAAGAGTTCATGGGTGCATCTGAAGATCAAAGAAACTTGGGAGTTGAACTCTCATTATCTGGATAAAGAGCGCAAATATGTCAGGCAAAACCCTGCCCCCATTCCCAAAAGAAAGCACAATAGAGCTTTTCAGTTTACAATAAAAATCATAAAATCCTAGATCTATTATTTGGCAAATATCATGTAATTGCAAAATAAATAAAAATAGAAAAACGTTATGTTGGCCCCATAACTTTGAAGAGCTAAAAGGGGAAGAATGATCCAGTAAGATGATTTCTGTTTCCATAGAGCATCACATTTTAAATACTGGATATTATAGACAAAACATATAGCTGTCGGGTGAAGGAAAAGAATGCCAGAAGCTAAAGCATCAGATTATCCATACCTGATTTCCATATTTGAACGGTGCATGGCTTCCTGCATTCCATCGGACATGTCCATGGGGTCTATGTCAACAATGGCGTTTTCTATTTTTCCAGCTTGATAATTTGGTCCCATCTTGTCCCTACTTAAATAATTGGCATCTGCATTAGCAAAGAAACCCCCCAAGGCTGACGATCTTCCTGCACCCTGCCAAATGTAACATCTTAAACACATTTGTAAGAAAGGTAGCATGAAAATAATTCCACAATAAGAAACAAAGGATTAACAAGGAGATGGACAATTCGGAGACCACTTCACTAGACTAACTTGCAAAACAGATACCAAACTAGAAGTAGTTCTCTAGGGCACATTCTGATGGCATGACGCAAATACTATAGCCATCCTTGAAAATTTAGCAAATATCTGAACTCATAGAAAAAGTTGGCACGCGCAAGAAACTGATCACAAGCTTGCTTTATCTTTGAATAAATATGTTATATTTTGTCAATAAGTTCATACTATCAAGCATGACCCTCATATTATGATTCAAATACCTAGTGACAAACTTTTTTGAGAATATCAAGCACAAAATTCCGCAACATGAGTAATGCATCAATTCAAAGAAGAGACAGAGGAATGAGATAAATTAGTTGTCCATTTTTAAGATTCTATATTTCTACTGTCCCAAAATGAATGTCCTTTATGTAAAAAAAACTTCATCCCTAAATTGTCTAAAAAGTGAACATTTTCAGAATGTCCATTAAGTGAAATTCGGACATTCATATAGGGACGGAGGTTAAAAACATGTAAAACTAGGGCACCTTTGTTTTGATGGTACAATTAGAAATTGGTTTCATAAATAACAAAAAGTGCTATAGTGAAAGGTAAACGACTACTACCACATACTTGGTTTTTCTAGCAGTCATGGAGAAAGTGCAGATTGACCATCCTGCATCTATTTATCTTGGTATTTAAGCTAAAGTGCTACTCTCGAAGAAACTGCTCAGTTCTTGATCTCTAAGTTTAATGTACATGAAATCATGTTTTTAAACTTCAAGAGCAAGTTTTCACTACATAAGTTAACTCATATCAGGTGATGTTGTCATTGTTGCACTGTTTTTTATTGAACACTGAAAGAGCCTACCTGAACATTTAGGAACCAACTTTACCCAATTTGAAAAGTTAGAAGCAAAATACAGATTGCTTGGTGGTCAGCAATTATGCTTTAAAGTAAGTCCAAGTAAAATTACAACAAAAGAGATTTAAAGTAAATTGCTAGTACAAGTCATTCAAATAAACCATATGTTTAGAGAAGCATTAAGGCAAGGAAAAAATGTCATGGACGGAGGCAATGGGGTACTGTGCACAAATATTCTAGAACTACTATCAGATTTTCTCGATATTATAATCAAACCAGGTATGTCATACGTTATGTTTGAGAATTAGGAACAAAGGAATAACCTTTAAAGCGCCGGCAGATGCTCTTGAATCACCAGTGTCTTGTTCAAAACTTTCCCCACGAGCAGGGCCAGATCGTGTATTTTCGGACGAACTTAAAGACGATTCAATTTCTATAACAGAACCTCTACTTACAGAGGACACAGAAACAGGTCTCAAAACATGATTTTGCTTCCCATCTAATGATTGGAATGCAATGACTTGGATTCTTCCAACCTGACATCATTTTAGACACATTCGCCTTCTCTGTAATTAGCATTGATGGTTTCCCGCGTACCAATATAAAAGCATTTTAAAAATCTAACCTTGTGCACATCTTCATTGAAACAGGAAAAGATCAATCCTATAAATCCAGGATCCAGAAGTTGATACATGGCTTGAGTGCGTACATCTGAGATGCAACAAGAACAAGAAGCATCTCTTAATTTCAAGAGACAGACTGAAGCATAACGACTTATGTACAAACCCGTTGTTACCCCTCGTGATACTCTCTCTATTCCACTCAGAGAGCTCTTTCCTCTTTGGGATTTTTAATTCAAACGATCTCATATCAAAAGTTGAGCACGTGACTATTTCTTATTTACACCTTATTTTCGGTATAAGAAAAAGTTAGCTTCAGTGGCTACTTCAAAGGACTTTCCTTGCCGTAAGCTCCTCTGCAAAGTAAACCCTAACGGACCTCTTGAATATTTGACTATTCAATAGGAAATCCTTAAGTGGGCCAGAGGGAGTATCATGTTTTCACACTTTCACTCACCCGGAGTGATCCAGATTTAAAAGGTTCATACAATATCACTATATACTTCTTTTAAATAGCAGTTAAGAAGAAGCTAATAAGGACCACCAGAAGATATGATAGTCTTAAGCACATGCATAGAGTAATAATCTCTTTTCATAGGAACAGAGGGAGACGTAGAAGACATCGTGCACAAAAACGAGATGAACCTAAAAAGTGTTGAACAACAAACATAAATAAACATTTAATTATTATTTATTAGTGAAGGAAATAGATGTTTCCTAGAATAAGAATATTCAATGCCATAATGGAGTAATATGAGCACCAAGACCACAAATCAGAACGTTTTTCGTTGTACGGTAATTGGGAAGAAAAGCTCACTGGAGTATAATCAATGAATTAATACTCATACTACTTAAATTAAATAACAGAATACAATGTATATATGTGCATCAAGGTTCATGGATGTATCATAGTGAATAATTTATGTTATACTTGTGTGGTTATAATGATTACCCTCTACATTGATGGTTGCTTTCTTTCAAAACATTTCCTGCTTACGCTATTGACATATCAGTAAAGGCCATATATACCAAATAATTAAAAAAAATCACATGGGAACTTCAAATGCTTGGGAGGAAATTTTTGGAATTGTCGCAGTTGGTGTTGATGTTGGTTCACGTGTCACACATTCCTGAAAGTTATATATTCCTTAGCCAACAGGCAATAACCAAGAGTTTCAATGTAAGCTTATGCTGATGGTACATCGAGAATAAATTCTCCTCAATATCATTCACAACTCCATTAGCTACAATTATGAATTAACGACATCGTGATATCTATATACATAAAGAAATGCCCGTATCGCACGCCAACGGTCCAATACAATGATAAACATAATCCGCCCATGTTTTCCATCTGGACAGAAGTCCAATTGGAAAGCACCTAAAGTTGAAATAGAAGTGGTACCCTAATTTGCATATGTAAACCAAGAAAAATAAGTAATGCATGACCACTTACCAACATGGGAAGGAAGAACCGTGATATGAGGATGTGAATGATACCAGCCAATAACTCGGGTTGTTCTCCCAGTCTCGACAGTCATTCTGTGTGGAAAGTTAACTGGATAAACAAAGTGACTTCAATTAGATTTTTCTTCTATTTTATTTACATGGCTATGATCGTTATTATTTTCTTTTCTTTCTTTTTTTCTTTTTTTGGAGGGGCCAGTGTGATGGATTAGACATGCAGGTCACGTATCAAACAAAATATACGAACCTAGAGGTCTTAGCTCTCCCATACTGTCAAAAGTGTGAAGTTAGATGATGAAATCACTGGCTGATACAAAGAGTCCACGAGAATTAGGAGCAGAACGGTCATGTGGTAATAATGTATGATCTTTGCAATGTTTTCTTTTGTTCTTTTTTCTTAGTGTGTTCCCCTCCCCCCCCCCCTCTCTTTTTCAATTATTGTTTTTGGCAATAAATTATCCTAGTTTGTTACTCCAAGTAATCAGCTTATAAACTTGTACAAACTAATCCTTCCATCACAAGTACACTACCAGCATTAATTCCAACAATATAAAGGAAATTCCAAGAAACATATGTTTAATGATTGATTAAGCAGGCACATAATGCAAGTTGAAGGATGGGATCTCTAACTAGAAGCCATTATATAAAGGATATCTCAGCCTGAACCGATGCAGCAGTCAACTGCTCAGGATTGGTCTCCACTCGGTCCTTCCTTCTATCACTACGTGGTTGTGGCAGTGCCCCCCATATAAGTGCAGTCACACTTCCGTTTTTTGAGTGCTGAAACAGCAAACATAAGAACATGTATCATTTTATGTGCAAAATAACATAAGTCAATTGTCATATCTTTATAGAAACCCAAACTGAAATTTTTGAGACACAGTTGATATATGATATTTGAATTCGCTAGAACAACAACAATGAATACCTAATATATAATTGCAGGATAATAAAACCAAAAGGAAGCATAGTCAAGCAAGTTAAGTACAATTACAGCAAAATACACCATGTGTATATAAATTTTAGCGCATTCACAGATCCATCTTCCTTTTCCACAAATTTGTTCCAACAGCCCAAATGATCAAAACGGCATCATATTCAATGTAATTAAACAGTTAGAAACTTCAACACACAATCTAACCACATATTTGAAAATGATCTCACATCTGTCTTCCACCCAACTTGAGAACTGCCAAAATTTCGTGCAAAGGAAAAATGCATGTCCCATTGTGCTCCTATTAAACAGTTTTACAATATTCTTGGTCTAAGGAGTGTAGCCTGAATGAAACATGGATATTTTCACATGACGAATACTTTCAGACCGGAACCCACCAACTCAAGTTTCTCCAGCCAGCACATTAGAACTGAAAAGCTTTCCCCTTAAATGTGTCAAATCTAAATATACACTGCTCCTATTAAAAGGCCTAAAGACACCGCCAAAACCAACAAGCACATTTAACATCCTTCAGATAGATCTCCAGGTCAGTTATCGAACTTGCACAGCATAAGAAGCAACATCACCAAATAATATACATTTTCATTAGTAAATTTTAACAATGAACCAAGTTTAAGCCAAATTTAGAACCAGTACAGTAAAAGTTATATAGAGAGCCACACCATTTTTCTAAGCCAAGTGAAAATAAGTCGTGCATGCAGCGCAACACATATATATGGAACACCCAACCATGTTCAAAGTCTAAAATACATTGATTATGTATAGCATAGGCCGAAAACATGCAAAGAGGTAAAGACAAACAAATGTAAAATAATGGCTCAAAGGAAAGAAAAATGGAAATCACGAGAACTCTTGTTTAATGTAGACGGAAAGCATGCTTAATTAAAAAGACATACTCCCTCCATCTCAAAATGATCTTCATGTTTGACTATTCAAACATTTTAAGGATATGCGAGTTGCTTCACTAGCCATGTTATGTTTAAGCACATTTAAGCCTAAATTGTAGAAATGAGAAAAACTTTTGGGGACAATGAAAAATGCAAATGAGTTCATCGTTTCGGGACAGATAATTCCACACTAATTTGATAAACCCTAGGAAAATGAAAATGAAACCCCTTGTGTTAGAACATGGCTTGCATAACAAGTCATTTAGCATTTCCATACATAAAATCAAGATTATAATGTTAATATAAAGTGTAGTAAATTATAAAAATGTGTAGAATTCCTGGATGTAATATTACCTATTTTTTATGGGCAAAAAGGTAATTTGACATAACTTAGGTTGAAAGGGTGTAGTCCCTAAATGAAGTGCCTATTTGCTTCCTATATAAAGGCCCTTCCATCAAGCCTAGAAACATAATACATATTATTATTCTCTCATTCATACTCTTCATTCATTCCTAGAAGATCTAGAGAGAAAAGGCATTCATCATTTAGAAGAACTCTGTCCCCTCAATACTTTCTTCTTATTATTATTTCTCCCTACAACATCAATCATGGATTCAACAGGTATACGCTTCCGCCTTCATCTCCTTCTCAAACTTATTCCAGAATAGAGTATGGCATTCAGGGATTAAAATTGTTCCAACAATTGGTATCAGAACCCGCTCATATTCTGGCTTGGTTTGGGTTCGACGGTGTCACAAGTGCCAAGCATGCTCCAACTTGAATCACCTCCCACCACACGAGTTGTACAGTTCCACCACTCCTTGGCCGTTCGCTACTTGGGGAATAGACATCATTGGGAAGGTCACGCCACACGGCAGCAATGGTCATGAATTTGTCCTTGTGGCAGTTGACTACTTCACGAAGTGGGTAGAAGCTCAGTCTTACAAAGTGTTGAACTCCAAGAAGGTGGCACAGTTTATCAAAGAAAATATCATGTGTCAGCATGGTGTCCCCAATCTCATCATATCCGATAATGGCAGTCATTTCGAAGCCGAGTGTGCTCGTTTACTCGCAGAATTCAGGGTTGAACGAAAGAAGTCTTCCCCGTACTATCCCCAGACCAATGGCGCAGTCGAGGCGGCCAACAAGACAATAGAACAGATAATTCATAAGATGGCTCTACAAGGACGAGATTAGCCCGAGAAGTTGCCACTAGCACTTTGGGGATACAGAACGTCAGTCCGCACCGCTACCGGCGAAACCCATTATGCCTTAACATATGGCATGGAAGCAGTGCTCCCTGTTGAGTTAGAGATACCATCCTTGAGAGTCTTGCTTGAAAATCAAGTGAATGAGGTAGAATGGCTCCGCAGTCGTCATGATCAGTTGGTCACGCTCGACGAACGTAGATTAAAAGCTATGGAACACATCCAAGCTTATCAAAGGAGAACCATAAAAGCCTTCAATAAACGGGTCAAATCCGTCGACATAAAAGGAGACTTGGTGCTCAAGGCACGTCTACCCAACAAGTTCAACCCCCTCGGGAAGTGGGCCCCTACTTGGATCGGTCCGTTTGTAGTACAGAAGATTTTCTCCGGAGGAGCAGTCAAGATGGCAGATTTGGATGGCAACCCGTTCAAAGAACCGGTCAACCTCAGCACGCTCAAACGCTACTACGACTAGTCCCACGTCTCTAAATAAAAAAAAAAAAAAAATTATTATGCGCAAAAAGAAGCCCGATAGGCTGAAAACCTGCAAAGGGCGGTCTATGAAAAAAAAGGCGCGTACAAAGCTCGCTAGACTGAAAACCCGCAAGGGCGGTCTAGGCAAAAGTTAGAGCATCCCCTCATCTATCTCCCCTTTCTTAAAAATTCTAGTCTAACTGGAATGAACTACGATGACCTGAGCCCCTTAGTCCTATTTGTAAAAGGGGACCGTAGGCAGCCTTTCAAAGGTGCAGTCTAAAAAATAAATAAACATCCAAATTTGACCGAAGAGCAATAAAAGGAGAATTTGTGTTTTCTAATAAAGCAAATAAACTTTTATTTCCACAATCATTGCACGTTACACTTACTTGATGAGTCTAAGCTCGATTAAACTTACGATTACATAACCTATTATGAAATTGACTAAACACTGAAATAAAATGAAATTAAAACTAAATGTGTTTGCAATGACTGTGGATGGATGCTCGGAACTACTCCTTAGCGCCTGTTGTGCCATCGGTCTCTTTCTTCTTCCTTAGTCCTCGGCGAACTGTTTTCTTGATAGGTTTCTCGCAAAATCTCGCCTCAAAGGCACTAACACCCTTGGTCTTACCTCGCAAAATCTCCCCGACCTTCCTTTTCCTCGGAGTCGTCGCCTCTTTTCCATCCCCATTAGCAATACTCTTCCTTTTCTTCTTCTCAAAGGCCAACGCCTCCTTCATCCTCAGTGAGATGCTCGAAGCACAGGGTCCCAATACAAGTCAAATATTCCAGTGACAAATAGGTGTTGCGAGAGCGTGAAATACTCTAGGTATGTCAGAGGCAAACATGTATTTGACTTGGTATGAGGAGAGACTTGGGGAAATGAAGCAGACTCTAGAGAACCTAAGGGGCTCTATATTGGGACCCTGTGCTTCGAGCATCTCACTGAGGATGAAGGAGGCGTTGGCCTTTGAGAAGAAGAAAGGGAAGAGTATTGCTAGTGGGGATGGAAAAGAGGCGACGACTCCGAGGAAGAGGAAGGTCGGGGAGATTTTGCGAGGTAAGACCAAGGGTGTTAGTGCCTTTGAGGCGAGATTTTGCGAGAAACCTATCAAGAAAACAGTTCGCCGAGGACTAAGGAAGAAGAAAGAGACCGACGGCACAACAGGCGCTAAGGAGTAGTTCCGAGTATCCATCCACAGTCATTGCAAACACATTTAGTTTTAATTTCATTTTATTTCAGTGTTTAGTCAATTTCATAACAGGTTATGTAATCGCAAGTTTAATCGAGCTTAGACTCATCAAATAAGTGTAACGTGCAATGATTGTGGAAATAAAAGTTTATTTGCTTTATTAGAAAACACAAATTCTCCTTTTATTGCTCTTCGGTC
The DNA here is from genome assembly GCA_026119855.1 of Campanula takesimana. Classification (NCBI taxonomy): domain Eukaryota; kingdom Viridiplantae; phylum Streptophyta; class Magnoliopsida; order Asterales; family Campanulaceae; genus Campanula; species Campanula takesimana. The sequence continues at coordinate 306,068 of JAOWBW010000937.1, read as the reverse complement.
AAATTTGGATGTTTATTTATTTTTTAGACCGCACCTTTGAAAGGCTGCCTACGTTCCCCTTTTACAAATAGGACTAAGGGGCTCAGGTCATCTTAGTTCATTCCAGTTAGACTAGAAAATTTTTTAAAAAAAGGGAGAGATAGAAGAGGGGATGCTCTAACTTTTGCCTAGACCGCCCTTGCGGGTTTTCAGTCTAGCGAGCTTTGTACGCGCCCTTTTTTTGCATAGACCGCCCTTTGCGGGTTTTCAGCCTATCGGCCTTCTTTTTGCGCATAATAATAATTTTTAAAATTAGAGAAGGGGGACTAGTCGTAGTTGCGTTTGAGCTTGCTGAGGTTGACCGGTTCGTTGAACGGGTTACCATCCAAATCTGCCATCTTGACTGCTCCTCCGGAGAAAATCTTCTGTACTACAAACGGGCCGATCCAAGTAGGGGCCCACTTCCCGAGGGGGTTGAACTTGTTGGGTAGACGTGCCTTGAGCACCAAGTCTCCTTTTATGTCGACGGACTTGACCTGTTTATTGAAGGCTTTTGTGGTTCTCCTTTGATAAGCTCGGATGTGTTCCATAGCTTTTAATCTACGTTCGTCGAGCGTGGCCAACTGATCATGACGACTGCGGAGCCATTCTACCTCATTCACTTGATTTTCAAGCAAGACTCTCAAGGATGGTATCTCTAACTCAACAGGGAGCACTGCTTCCATGCCATATGTTAAGGCATAAGGGGTTTCGCCGGTAGCGGTGCGGACTGACGTTCTGTATCCCCAAAGTGGTAGTGGCAACTTCTCGGGCTAATCTCGTCCTCGTAGAGCCATCTTACGAATTATCTGTTCTATTGTCTTGTTGGCCGCCTCGACTGCGCCATTGGTCTGGGGATAGTACGGGGAAGACTTCTTTCGTTCAACCCTGAATTCTGCGAGTAAACAAGCACACTCGGCTTCGAAATGACTACCATTATCGGATATGATGAGATTGGGGACACCATGCCGACACATGATCTTTGATAAACTGTGCCACCTTCTTGGAGTTCAACACTTTGTAAGACTGAGCTTCTACCCACTTCGTGAAGTAGTCAACTGTCACAAGGACAAATTCATGACCATTGCTGCCGGGTGGCGTGACCTTCCCAATGATGTCTATTCCCCAAGTAGCGAACGGCCAAGGAGTGGTGGAACTGTACAACTCGTGTGGTGGGAGGTGATTCAAGTTGGAGCATGCTTGGCACTTGTGACACCGTCGAACCCATTGAATGCAGTCTGTCTCCATTGTAATCCAGTAGTAACCCAAGCGAGTAATTTTCTGCCTAAGCATCCTTGCATTCATGTGAGGTCCGCACAAACAGTTGTGTACTTCCTTCATTATTGCTTTAGCTTTCTTGTTATCAACACACAAAGTAGCAACCCATCGTAGTGCCTCTTGTACAAGGTGTCATCTAATAACACGAACTGTCCGGCCAATCTCTTGAGTGCTTGCAAACTCTTGGCCTTCACATCTCTCTCAAAGGAGGTTTCTCCGTGCTTAAGGAATTTGTAGATTTGGGCGTACCATTGATCTTCGTTTGTCTCCGACTCGATTTGGATTTCGCAACAATAGGCGGGGTTTCTCTACGTCCAATTCTGAATGGTTTCACCGATCTCCCCTCAGGAATTTCGACCAAGGAAGCTAATGTCGCAAGAGCGTCTGCAAATCTGTTTCTGTCCCGCGGCAAGTAATGGAAGGTGACCTCCTTGAATTGTGCTATCAACTCGTCCATGTAGGCTTGGTACTGTTGCAAATAGGGGTCAATAGTTTTCCACTTCTTCGCTGTTTGGTTAATGATCAAGGCGGAGTCTCCGTACACCTCCATCTCCTTTACGTTGCGCTCTAGTGCGGCTTCTAATCCGGCTATACATGCCTCGTACTCGGCAGCATTGTTGGTTGTTGAGAAGTTCAATTTGATTGCTATGGGAGTGTGTTCATCTTTCGGATCAATGAGTAGGAGTCCGACTCCGTTCCCTCGCCTGTTTGCAGCTCCATCAAAGAACAATTGCCATTTCTCATCGAGTTCTATGGCGAAAATGTCATCGCCCGGAAATTCGGGGTCAGACACTCTTGTTTCTGTGCTTGGGAAGTCGGCGAGTTGATCGGCCATTGCCCTCCCCTTGATTGCTTTCCTTGGCACGTAGGTGATATCAAATTCACCCAAGAATACTGACCATTTGGCGAGCCTCACAGAGAGAGAGGGTTGTCGAACAGATATTGTGGAGATTGCAGGAGATCATGAGACTCGACGTTCAACTACAGGATATGTGTTCATGCTCGGATCGGGAGCAGTTTCATGGTGCAGTAAAAGACAGCAATCAGTGTCGTTGTCAATGACAGAAGCAGAGTATCGAGCTGTAGCAAGTGCAGCACAGGAGAGTACTTGGCTTGTACAATTATTGACAGACTTGCATCAGCCAAGTGATTGTGCAGTTCGTTTATATTGCGACAACCAGTCAGCAATACGTTTAGCTGAAAACCCAGTTTTTCACGCAAGAACTAAGCATGTGGAGGTGCATCGTCACTTTATTAGAGAGAAAGTTCTGAAAGAAGAGGTTCAGCTCAAGCATATTAGCATAGAAGATCAAGCTGCAGATCTGTTCACAAAAGACCTGAGCAGCAGCAAGTTTGAAGGCTTTCGTCGTCAGCTCGGGATGGTAAAGAGAACAGAAAAACAATATATTTTGAACACTTTAGGAAAGGGGACTTACCAATGGGACACCCAAAAACGAAATATGTGCAAAAGGAAATATGTGCAAGGTGTTTTGGGACGGAGGGAGTACATATTATTATTCTCTCATTCATACTCTTCATTCATTCCTAGAAGATCTAGAGAGAAAAGGCATTCATCATTTAGAAGAACTCCGTCCCCTCAATACTTTCTTCTTATTATTATTTCTCTCTACAACATCAATCATGGATTCAACAGGTATACGCTTCCGCCTTCATCTCCTTCTCAAAACTTATTCCAGAATAGAGTATGGCATTCAGGGATTAAAATTGTTCCAACACCTTGTGCATGAATTTCCCATCCCCCCCTCCCCCCCCCCCCCCCAACTAAACGCATTCTGAGCTGTTTCAAGCTCGATTCAAGATAAATTCACAATTGAACTATAAGAATGAATGTAAATTGGGGGATGAAGATGAATGGGTTTAACATATGGGAAACCCTAAAAGAGAGAAATCAAAGTAAGAACCTGAATGTCACCGAGAAGAAGACCCATGATTTCTTCAGTCTCGGTAGACAATGCATGAGTGAGACAAGTTAACCACACTTCCTCCGACATCTTCACCCCCGTCAGAGACATCCTCCTTCCAACAATCTTCCCTTCTTTGATTTCTATATTTCTCTCTCCGCCGTTCAAACATACACTACACTACATGTTCCGGGCGATGGCTTTGGGGAACTGTCCTTCGAGTCTTTATAGGGGTTTGGACTCTAGGCCCCCTGGGCGAAATCAAAATACCATAAAACCCGTAGCCAGATCAAAATCCCATAAAAACCCACCACAGGCCCGCCCATTCCGGAAAGGGCAATGCTAGGCTTACAAAAGATGGTTACAAAATGAAGGATATAAGATGTGGTGGCGATATTTCATTGGCTACATCGATAGTGGACCCGGCACACTCTAATTAAAAACACCAATAAAATTATGACACCTCATTTTGTAAGCCATCTTTTGTAACTTTATAATTTCCCTTCCGGAAAAATCATTATAAGGGCAATCGGGATTGAACCTGGGAGCAGCTCATGTGAAACCAAGGCCTTATCCACTCTACCAACGTTTTTACTGTTCATACTCTTACAACATATAATATAAGCCAGCAATACGGACGGAAAATTAATTTTTCTAACCAGTTCTACTCTTATAATTAGAGTATAAGAGTTATTTTTTCACTTTTTCCAACTTTTAATAAAAAAAACAAATAATATATTTTGGTCAAATCCGGTCAAACTCTTATAACTTACGTATAAGACCAATTCTTCTCTTATAATTAGAGTATAAGACTCTTTTTTTTTTTTACTTTTTCCATTCTTTACTAAAAATATTAATAATATTTAGTCAAATCTCAGTCAAACTGTTATAACTAACGTATAAGAGCAATTTACCTCTTATAACTTATGTATAAGACTAGTTTTCCTATTATAATTAGAGTATAAGTTTTTTTTTTTCACTTTTTCCAAGTTTTAACAAAAGAATAAATAATATTATTTGGTCAAATCCAGTCAAACTCTTATAACTACTGATGTATAAGACCAGTTCTCCTCTTATAATTAGAGTATAAGAGTCATTTTTTTCACTCTTTCAAAATTTTAATAAAAAAACAAAAATATTATTTAGTCTAATCAAACTCTCTTATAACTGACGTATAAAACCAGAGCTACTCTTATAATTAGAGTATAATTATCATTTTTTTCACTTTTTTTTTTTAATAAAAAAATAAATAATATTATTTGGTCAAGTCCGGTCAAGCTCTTATAACTTATGTATAAGACCAGTTCTCCTCTTATAATTAGAGTATAAGAGTCATTGTTTAAATATTTTTGAATTTTTAATAATAAAAAAATAATATTATTTGGTCAAATCGGGTCAAACTCTTATAAATTATGTATAAGATACTAGTTATACTCTTATAATTATATTATAAGAGTTGTTTTTTCACTTTTTCCAAGTTTTAACAAAAGAATAAATAATATTATTTGGTCAAATCCAGTCAAACTCTTATAACTACTGATGTATAAAACCAGTTTTCCTCTTATAATTAGAGTACAAGAGTCTTTTTTTTTCACCCTTTCAAAATTTTAATAAAAAAACAAAAATATTATTTAGTCTAGTCAAACTCTTATAACTGATGTATAAAACCATATCGACTCTTATAATTAGAGTATATTAGTCATTTTTTTCACTTTATTTATTTTTAGTTAAAAAAAAATATTATTTGGTCAAGTCCGGTCAAGCTCTTATAACTTATGTATAAGACCAGTTCTCCTCTTATAATTAGAGTATAAGAGTCATTGTTTAAATATTTTTAATTTTTAATAATAAAAAAATAATATTATTTAGCCAAATCGGGTCAAACTCTTATAAGTTATGTATAAGACTAGTTATACTCTTATAATTAGAGTATAAGAGTTGTTGTTTTCACTTTATCCAATTTTTAATAAAATAATAAATATTATTATCTGGTCAATTATGGTCAAACTCTTATAACTAATGTATAAGACCAGCTGAGATTGTTTATTGGAAAGCTTGGATATATACATACAGATCCATCCATCATTGTTTATAACAACATTTAATTTGAGTAGTTATTGTCCATTCTTAATTCATACAAACACTCATAAATCTAATACACACGTTATTTAATTATTATTTATTTTTAACAAAAATTGCTTTTGAAATATTCTAGAATTCAAATTTTGTGATTGATTTTCGTTGAGACATTAGTAATAATAAAACAGGTTCAATACCTGGTAGGCTCATTTTTGGTTTTAATTATAAAACGGGTTCTGTTAGAACAGAAGCGGGTGGGCGGGCTTTGGATTTGGACATGGGGCGGGCTGTGGAGTCGGGCCTCGGGCTCTGGTGGTGAGGTGGGTTGGTCAGAGGGTGGGGCTTTGGGTTTATATGGCATTTTGATATGGGCATTTGGTGTTGATGGAATATTACATCTCAAGTGGGCTTTTATGGAAAAAAGATATGAGGGAAGGGGCCTTATGGAATTTTTCCGTGTTTATACCATGTAACTGATTGTAACTCGCTATATTGCAACTATTAATCGAGACCGTTCACTTCCACGTTCTCCTTAAACGATATTTAGGGGCTAAAATTTTTCTTTTTGAAATAATTTAGGGGCTAATGTTATTTGCATAATTTTATACTATACAAAATTAACTATAGAAATGTTATGCTCCCCAAACTCGAAAAAAAAGATAGTCACATTTTGTAGTTTGTCAATTTGATTAAATTTTAATTAATAATTTAGCTTAATTTAATTGTCTAGTAAACTGTAAATTTGTCATTGTAATTGCTTTTCACTTTTAAATTTGACACCGTATTTCGTTACCATCAATTTTGTCAATGTATTATGATATTCGTCATCATTTTCTTCCTATTCTCTAACAAACGTGAAAAATATTAATAGAAATGTTAAAGTGTAACAATTGTTATTGATAGTAGTTTTAATAGTGTATTAATAACAAATTTTATAATTTTATTTAGATAATTATTTTATTAAAACTATTTCAATCAAATTCATCATTAATACATTCAATTATATGTATTTAATTAGTTGGGATTAAATTCAATGAACATTCATAATTGATCAATAATTAAGGATGAGAGTTGAGAATGAGCGAGGGGTGAGGGAGGATGAAAGACGAGTCCAAATCCTGTGTACCATTTTGTGTACCACTCTATGTGCCACAACTAATCTAACGGCTAACAATTATTGAAATTAAAATATTATTTGATATATCCAAACATGTTAATGGTTTGATTAGAAGTGGTACATGAAGTGGCACACAAAGGTGGTACAGGAGATTATGTACTATGAAAGACAGTGAAGAAGAGATGAGGATAGCGATAAAAATGAAATTGTGTTGTTAATATATTTGAATAGTAAGAAAAAGCTATCAGCATATAGCTAATAATGTAAGACGTAAATAATAATATTTTATAAGTATCATACAGAGGGAGTAGTATTTTATAACAGTGCCTTGCATGGAAGGTCATGTGAAATCTTCGTTTATAAAAGATTAATTTTTAAGTTGGGATTGATATCATATTTTAAGTTCAACATTTAATCGAGATCAAAATCCATACAAGTGCAAAATTAAACCTCTGAATGTGAAGCTAAATTAAATAAGTAGGTCATAATTTAGGAGTATAATGACTGATGAGTGGTCATAACTAAAAATAAAATAAAAATAAAAATATAAGCAATGTAATAAGCAGGTTGTTGTTTTTTCATCATTAAGGCAAATACTGAAAGAGTCATAGTATGTGGAACTCAGTCAAAAAATGTAAATAAAAAAAAAAAAAGAAAAAAACACACTATTGCTAACAATATTAGAGAAAAGATTTTTTTCGTCTCCGTACTAGTTGTCATTTTACCTTTTTGTCACCCAACAAACTATTTTTACTTAATAGTCACTTAACTCACCTTTTCGTTGATCATGTGATCCTTCCGTCTATTGACGTTAAATATGGTTGAGTTGGCATCTATTTTCACATGTGGAGCTGACTAAGTCTTAAAATTTAAAATTGGGGAACAAAACTCACACAGACAAACAACACCCAATTTTTGAATCTCACTTTACAATCAAATCGAAATAACAAATTTAAAATTGAAATTCAAATGAAATCAAACAAGACGCACATGCAAAGACGAGAGGGAGGAGAGGAAGAGGAAGAAGAAGAGAGAGATTGACAGTGAGTAGAGAGAGGGGGGAGATCGGCTTCTTCAACTAGGTGACCGCCGGAGAGGGATTGGGGAAGGGGTCGGGAATACGGTGGTCTGGGTAGAATTTTTTATTTAAGTTTTTGTTTTTATATTTGGGTATATAATGGAGTATATGAGTATAATTTTTAGCCTATCCATTTTATGGATATGATTTTTAATAACCAATGTTTGGTATTATACACATTTAACCCATTTTACTTACATTTAACGAGAAAGGTACCTTTTTCGTTCTTGAACTAGTTGTCATTTTACCTTTTCGCCACTCAACCATTTTTTTACCTAAGAGACATTGAACTCACATTTTCATTGATTATGTGATCCTTCCGTCAGTTGACCGTTAAACCCGCTGATGTGGCATGTTGTTGTGGCATCATACAATGTGAAAATTTACTTAGGTGGAAACAGAAGAGGGTCAACTGTAAGTAAAAAGGGTTAAATGTGTATAATATCAAACATGGGTTGCTACAAATCATTTTCATAAAATCAAAGGTTTAAAAGATAAATTATATACACATATATATACAAAAAAAAAAAAAACACTGGGTGGAAGTGAACCCGAATGACCCGATCTCATTCTCTATTCATTTCTTTACATCCAGGCGACAACATTTCATTCATCACCCACATCGTCGCCACCGGCTTCCTCGCCGATACCGGCCTCGACTTCCCTCCTCCGTTTTGCGACCCCAAGTACTTAGGCGACTCCACCGCCAAGCTTTGACGGCATCGTCCTCCAAGTCGGTACTGGAGTGCTGGATCTGGACCCACCAAGCACAACATCACCCACCTGGGTCTTACCCATCAGAATCACCCGTTTAAATCGGTAATTGTTCACTATAGATGATGTAGAAGACGACGATGAACAACCCCTCTTTCGGGTCTTGCAGTAGCCAGGAATCAAACTATACATACCCCGATGCGTGCTGAGTCCGCCGCCCCTTCAATGTTCGCCCCACCGACTTCACCTTCAAGCCATCCCTCATCCCAGATTTGTTTGGGTTTAAAATCTGGGTGTTACCCAGATTTGTTGTTGGTGGTGCTCAAGTAGTGGGTTTAAAGATTAAATTTTTAAGTTTTTTTTTTTTTTTTTTTTTTTTTCCAATTCGTTGTTGGTGGTACTCAAGTAGTGGGTTTAAAGATTAAATTTTTAAGTTTTTTTTTTTTTTTTTTTCAATTCGAATATTTAAGAATTCTTATTTGATGAGTTTGATTTTAATTTTATTTTTGAATTCAAGGCTTCCATCATCCACATGAGTTTGATTTTTTGTTTGTTGTAACACGAATTTATTGTTGGTTTTCAAGTTAATTTTTCTGTTCAATCCAGAGAGTGTTCTTCTGTGAATCTGGGTGATATTTTTGATTTAAGTGGTGGCGGTGGCGGCGGTGATGTTGTTGCATTGGTAAGGAAGATGGTGTGTGGGTGGAAGATGAATTCAATTATCAAAACTTTCACTTTCACCCAGTTATTTAATTAAAAGTATCATACAAGTTTTTTATTTGCTTAGTCAGCTTCACACAAGCAAAATAATGAGGTCATGGTCCACGTCAGCGTCATTTAACGGGATTTTGAACGGCACACTAACAAAAGGATTAATGATGATCAAATAGCTAAGGTCAATGACTATTTAGTAAAAAAATTTAGCTAAGTGACATAAAAGTAAAAACTTGAAAAATCTGGGGACGAAAAAGGTACTTTTCTCTATATTTAACCCCACTTATGCTTTCATCTAAGCAAATTTTCACATCATATGGTACCAAATAAGCACAAAATGCCACATCAGCGGGTTTAAATGACCAATTAGACGGTCAATAGATTGAAAGACCACATAATCAATGAAAAAGTGAGTTTAGTGACTCTTAAGTAAAAAAAAAACTAGTTAAGGTAAAAACAACTAGTTAAGCACGACGAAAAGTAATTTTCTCAACAATATTATGATTGTTCTTTTCTTTGAGATAGTCTTAAATTTGTTGACCAAACACTGCGGTGCCAAATTGACTAAAGGAGGCCCATATCGCATCGCTAGCTTTAGATAACCAAACATGTAGTGGGCCGAAAGAGAAAGAAATCCAGGCCTTTATTCAACAATGCCAGCTGTAGCAATCCTATTAGTAGTTCGATTCTGTCGTCTTCACTTTCGCATCGCTGTTCATTCCTCCCTCCCTCCCTCCCTCTCATTTGCCCTTTGCGAACCTTCACAGCGTTTCCATGGCAGCATGTGAGTCCCATTTTCTCTCTCACACACACTCACACTTTGCGTGCCGCGCATGTGCATTCGCAACCCTAGAATTGATCGCGTTTGAAAATCCCAAGTTTTCGGTAATTTAGAAGGATCAATTGGGATTCTTAATTAGTGAAATTCGGATTCCTAACGTTATGTTTATATGATGATTTTTTTTTTATTTTTCATTTGGTTGTGTAGCAGGTAGTTTTGGGGCTTCATGTTTTAAAGTATCAAATTTGAATTTTGGTTCTGGTACAAACAAGGTAGGTGTATTACAGCCCTTGAGTGCCACTAAACTTCGAACGCCTCTACGTTATGATGGTTTAAAATTATCTGCGCGATCGGGGAAATCATCAGTTGTATGTGGGTGCTTGTCTTCCAAAGCCCAATGTAAGTACAATTTCTTGATAATGTTACTAATAACTTGTCTTTTATCAATTTCCTTTTGTATTTAATCTTTTTTGGTACTCCTTCACGGCATTATTTTTTTGCAATCAGCTGTATTTTTTTATTTTTTTTAGTATGAAGTGGACTTGTGAAGGACCCAGCATTGCCTTATTTGAGCTTAATTTATGCAAACCTTAAAAACAAATGGGAAGTTACTGATTGACTTTACATGAAAAATTAGGATGATGGTGTCCATATAATAGAAGTGCAATCGAACATTGAAACATGCCGTGACAGGCAATTGTAGTGTCTTGATTAGAAGATCGACACTCATTTTAGGATGGAGGGAGTAATATATTCTTATCAGAGATTAATGTTTTAGTCTTTTTTCACTAAAGACCAAGTAAAAGTGCAACACCAACTATTTATTCTTCCCTGATATTAGCATCTTGGAAAAGCTAAGCATTCAATGAACGACCCCCTCTTGACGTGTTCCTGTGCAGTTAAGAAGATGCTAGCCATTGCCCATTTTGGAACTTCTGTCATAGCTCGAGCTGCTGAAGAGAGATTGAGTTTAACCACTAGGAGTTTGGATGTGCTGTTGGGTGCTCCTTTGTAAACTGTGAATCTCGGGACTAAACAGTGAAAAGGAAGTACATTCTTATTTCAGAGGAGGTCTTAGTTGAGAGGCTGAATACATTAGTCAACTTAGTACAAGAAATTATTACATTGAGAAACTGCTAGAAACTGTAGAACCTTATGTGCATTGGAGTGCTATGTGAAATTAATACAAAGCATACAACTAAACCAACTGATTAAATATTCAGATGAATTGCCTGCAGGTCTTGTACTATACTCCCTCCGTCCCATTTCAATGGCCACAAATTTCCTTTTTGGCCGTCCCATTGAAATGGGCACATTGCTAAAAATGGCAAAGAATGTTTACTATTCCTCCCACTCATTCTCTCTCCTTCTTTCCTTTAATACTCACAACACTTACACTTTCCCTGTCCTACTCACTTTTCATACTTACAACAGTTACACTTTCCTTAATTCCCGTGCTAGAGCAACTTTGTGCCCATTGATATGGAACGGAGGGAGTATAGTTTAACATGCACAGAGTAACACATTTAACGAAGTTGGCTATGAGATGATAATGATTTTTCTCAAAAAGATCCAATTTATAGGTTCGGGATGCATTGTGTTTTTGTTTTTGATTTGCAGTCATGATGATATAGCCAATTATAACTATAGATCTACATAGTGCATATGTTTTATTTGAATCTTTATGTTGATTTTTCACATAACAGCTATTGCAAATTTAGAGGATGGTTCTGAGGAATCAAAATCTTCTGGAGCAGTAAGCCAACTTATTCCAAATTCTCTTGAGGTTTGTTCTTTGCTTTTCATACATGGCACAGAGCTTACCTGTAAATGACAGATAATTTCTCAATTAACAATGTTGGTACTCTTAAACAAGATCTCAAAGGCGTGCCTTATTTTCTTAGAGAGAATCTGCTATCACCTGGCCTTAGTATCTCTCTCGCTCTCTCTCACCTGGCCTTATGTAAAGGTGGACTTGTATGCATATATATATATATATATATATATATATATATACTCCCTCTGCCCCATTTTAAGAGTCAAAATCATAAAATGGAAAGTGGGTCCTACATGTCATACTCACAGCAATTATCCACTAACTCTTCTCTACCCCACTTTCTCTCTCCTACCCAACTATCAACACTCACAACACATCACATTTTCCTTAATTCTTGAACCCACCCATTTTTTGACTCTTAAAAATGGTACGGAGGGAGTATCTGTTATTTATTTTCATTTTTGCCTCAAATAGCTCCCTTCTGCCTCAGATGCTGAGACTGGTAAGGTAAACCAAGATTGTTGAACACGGTGAATGGTATTACAGTAGTGCTCTGAAACATTCAACGATGCTAGAATGATCCAGGTCTACTTTTATCAAAGCACTTTGGGACTTGCATCTGGATCCTTTCTAATTTTCAAGCGTTAGTTAAATGATGTAAATTTATACCAGAAACATGCAATTATATCTGAAGAAATATTATGTGGTTTTAATTGTTGATTGCCTTTCCTAAGAGGCAGAGGCATAGTCCCACCCTAACCTCCTCTTACGCAGATAATATTAAGGATGAGTGACCACCTTCTCATATCATGGAAACGCTTCCATTGTTTTGACTCTATGAATAGAGAAAAGTACATCAATTTTTTTCCTAGGGATGTAATTTTACCATGACAGATGTTTGTGTTGTTTTAGAAACAGTATGTACATGTATGTTTATATGGATTCTTAGTTCTTGCTTTTAACTTTTCTATTTAAACCTTATTTACAGGTGGAGACTCTCCTCACACAAATATGTGATACATCATCAATTGCGGAGTTTGAATTGAAAGTAAGCGCTGGAAGATCTTTCTACACTTCTCTATCTCCTTGATTGTGCTGATTTTATGTTTAGGCTGTCAGCCAGATGCACCCTGTTTGGTGCATGTTAAAGTGCAATAGAAGTTTAAACTATGTCAAAAGTGGTGTAATCAACAGTCTTATTTCTTGTATTTGCAGGAAAGTTAGACAATTAATTGATAAATACTTTTAGAACTACGTGAAACTTGACACACAACACATACATGTTTATATATATATATATGTACGAGTGGGAAGGTGCTCAAATGAGAAGCAAAATAAAATGAGAACCGTAAGAACCAAGCATAACCAATGGATTAGACACAAAATCAAGGGTCCAGATTATAGATACAGTGGATGCACTTGGATACAATAGCTAATTTTCAAAATACACTTGGATACAATAGTTATTTAGCTACTGTATATCACTTATCAGTGAATTTTAGGACTTGGCTCAGTCTTGCTAACCAATCCCTTTAAGTTAACTCCTACAAAAATATGATTGATCAAGGTTTTTAGTGATTTTATGCTTTTTCAGTCCCACTCTAAAGAGTCTCCACATAATTTATTTGCCTGTTCAACTATTTATGGATCAGTGTTTGATACTAGTTTGTCTGTGTTATAGTATTGAATCATAATCTTTGGTGAACCAAATTTAAATATTCTGGAGACCAGGATTATGATTTGCAAAATGAAATTATTATCGAATTGCTCCCTGGCACATTGAAGTTGACCAAAACAGCCAAATAGGTACTCTTACGATGGGACAGAGGCAGTAATAACTTCCAAACAGTATGGTCAAATATCCAAATGCATCCGATCCAAAAGAAACTTGATTCCAGATGTACAACACTCAATATTACAGGATAAAATCAATCTTTGGCCAATTCACTTGCTGCTGGTTTTACTATTTCCCTGCCTAACCTACATTTTTCTTTTTCACTCTTTCTACAGCTTGGTGGATTTCGTCTGTATGTGATGAGAGACTTAAAAGGAGGTGGGAACATTTCACCTCCTTCAGTTTCTGCTCCAGTCATAAGTACAGCTGCCGAAGCCCAGGCCCCTGAAGTAAATAGTTCTTCGTCCTCTACATCTTTATCCATCTCCAAGCCACTGGCTTCTTCAGGTGGGGAACGATTTTCACTTGATAGAGCTGCAGATGAAGGGTTGGTAGTTATTAATTCTCCCATGGTGAGATTGCGTGAATTTTTCAAAATATTTTTCTATTGATTGAGTTTGTTTTGCTGAAAAGTCTGGCAACTAAATCGGTATAAGCAATACAGGTTGGAGTTTTTACAAGCCGTCGAGTTATCAAGAAGAAAAAAATGCCTCCATCATGCAAAGAGGTACTTACCTTCCCGTGGTGTGACTTTGGAATCCCAGATATGTTAAATGTCTTAAATGTTTTTGACTGATTTTAACTAGACTTGAAAAGAGCCAAGTTTCTTAAGCTTGTTGCTTGACTTCAGTTCATACAATCCATAATTGCTCACATGTACTCATTTAGTGTTTTTTTCTTTAATATTGAATTACGGAATTACTAAATAAATATGTTTATAATTAATACTCCACTCCGTTCCTAAATGAATGTCCAAAATTCATTTATTTGACGTTCTGAAAATGTGTACTTTTTATACAGTTAAATGGCAAAGATGCATAAATGTTGTTGTTATCCACTTTGTAAATATATAGTTTTGAGTATAAAATGACAATTGAAAAAAATTGGTAAAAACTATTTAGGGACAAAGTTTTTTACATAAAGAACATTCATTTTTGGACATAAAATTCGTGAAATGGACATTCATTGGATGGAGGGAGTATCAGTTTTTTGATAATAAATTAGAAAATGAAGGGCAGAATAGATAGTTAGTTAATTTTAAAGGGGTGGTGATTTTGTAAAAATAAAAGTAGGTGATGGAAAGACCAAGAGTTGAGACCCCTCCCTCTCACTTAATAACCGTAAAATATTCGCTTATTAATTGTGTATTGGTTTGTTTCTTCCATTCTGGTAAACTTTATCTTTTTGTTTCTTGTGATTTGCGACTATAAATGAATTAAGGAGAGTATATATATTTAAAAGTATTGAGTGGGAAATGGGCTGAGTATGACAAGTGGGGGTAGGACATGCAAGTGGGGCCCACAATTTAAGTGTGAGTATGATAAGTGTGGTTGAGTAAATAAAAAAGAATTAGAAAATGGAAATTTTAGAGAAGGGGACGGACACTCAAAAAGGAGTTGATGCAAGGTGTTATGGGACAGAGGGAGTATGAGAATTTCATTTTGTAAATATAGAGCTTGCTTTCCGGGGGATTCAAATTAGGCGTTCATCTCTTTGCAACTCTGGAGTTACACTGCAGCTTAGCAAATGATTCTAAATGATTGCTATCACAGTTCTACTCCCCCTGTCCCATAATAAGTGTCCCAGTTGACTTGTCTAACTATTTAAGGAATGTGCTTTACTTGTCCGTACGTTGCTTGTATCATGGTAAAATTACACCAAGACTTTTACTTTATTTAGATAAGCGACACTTATTTTGGGATAGACCAAAAGAAAAGCCTGATAGTTATCGTGGATGGTGGGGAGGTCCTTTTTTTTTTTTTTTTTTTTTTTTTTGTGGAACTGAAGTTTGATTAATGCTACTGCTTGGGGTAGAGCAAGATGACCATACATTTCTACATAAGAAGTGTGTATACTCGGGCAGCTTGATTGAACCTGGGGCTAAGTTATTGTGAAGTTCCAGTCAAAAGTTGTGTCATTTCATTAGCACGAGATTTCATCATATGTGATATGTCTATTGCCATCTTTTCAGTTTTGGCTCTTGTGCTGATTCTTTCTTACTACTAATGTTTAACAGAACCAAGTAGTAAAGGAGGGACAAGTGGTTTGCTATATTGAACAGCTTGGTAGTCAATATCCGGTTGAGGTTTGTACTTTCATTTCATATTTTCCTGTTTAAAAAACGATTTTCATATCATCGGACTCGTTTTTACAGCATTGAAATGGGTTTTTAATTTGTAAATCAGAAATCTTCAAGCCTAAAAACCAGTTTTTTCCTGTTCTTATGAAAATCGTTTTTAAAAAAGAGAAAAAAAGATTTTGTGGTTTGCTTTTGCTTATCTTTTCCATTCCTATAATGACTTAATTGTTTTGAGCTTGGATCATTGTGTGTGTGCGCGCAATCACTGATCTAGTTTTTTTTCTTCCGCCCCCTTTGCCTTCTATTTTTCTAGACTGAAGTTGCTGGAGAGATTATTAAGATACTTCGAGAGGATGGTGGTATGTTTAACTATCTACGACACCCGTTTTCATAAGAATTTATGTATATATTTTTATTTTCATCTAAGACTCTTTCATACATTTTTTGCATGAACAGATCCGGTAGGTTATGGTGATCCTCTTATTGCAATCCTTCCTTCTTTCCCTGGCATAAAGAAGCTTCAGTAGATTATTTTGGTGGTCTATTAATATTATTTCCGGCACAATTCTTTTCCCAATTGAGCAAAATTGTATGTTGACTGTCGTAATTGGTTGGAATTACTTCATATGTACACCATATTTTATTTATTTTGTAATATACAATTTTGTCAAACTAGTGTCATAGGAAACATTTTACAGCCTGAATCATTAATGGGTGACATAGTAATGTAGTGCATTTGCACCTACGTAAAATGTCTGTATTTCATTTATTTAAGGGGCGTTTTGAAAATGTGTACATGAAATTCGTTTATTTAATGCAAAGGTTTATAGATTCTTGCTATCAACTTCTAAGCTTTTTATTTTGTAGCTTGAAAAAAATTAATAGCAAAAATTGAGGTAAATAGTAGTTTGGCTGAATAAATTGAGTGGTGAAAAATGAAGAGAGAGAATGAGTGGTGGGGTAGTTTGAATATAAAATCATTAAAAGATGACTATTTTGGGGAGTCTTAAGTGAAGTGGGACGGACCAAAATAGAAATAAGTTTCAAGTGAGGTGGGACAGAGGGAGTATGTCTACTTCCTAAAATGGCAAAGAATCATTATTATTCCTCTCACTCATTCTCTCCTACATTACTTTTATACTCGTAACACCAATCAACTTACTATTCATTCCCACTCATTATATCTCATACTTTACTTTTATACTCACAAGTCACAGGACCCGGAACCGCTCCACCGAGTTAGCTCCACCTCTCCACTCAACGGCTCGGATCAAGGCCACATACACACACAAATCAGGGGGCGGTCAAGATGATTTCAATTTTTTGTGGGTCCCACCGAGCTCGGCATCATCTCAACCGTTGGGTGTAGGTAAAATGATGTGGCTCCAATCTCCACCATTGGGTGGAGCTAACTCTTGGGTGGAGCGGTTCCAAATTCCAAGTCACAACACTTACACTTACATCACTGTCATAATTTTTTAATTTCCGTATAAATAAAGGATAAATATATGCTTTGGGACGGAAACTTGAGGGAGTGTTTTTTTTTTTTTTTAATGAAATTTTGATCTGGGCTTTTGAGTGAAAGTAGGCTTAAGCAAATATATAGTGGGTTTTTATACTGTATATATATATATTTTTTTTATGTGGGCCTAAGGTCCTTGAAAAATTAATCCATTTACAAAGTTTACCGTTCAAGGTCAAACTCGTCATATAAAAGAGGTAGCTTCTTTCTCACGCTGTGGGTGAGAGTGAGACCAGGGGTTAGGAGGGTTTTAGCCTCGCTTCCACTTGACCAAGCTTCACAAAATGAGTTCATGATGATGATGATGATGACGACGACGACGATTCTTCTATAAACAGGTGATGGAATCGCTTCATTTTTCGTCAGATTTCACCCAGATCAATGTTGCTTAGTTTTAGAAGCCTCTCGAAATGAATCAATACATGCTTACTTTCTTTCATTTCCCAATTTTTATGAACCCTAACATTCATCAACAATGATTACACCTCGAGGTGATACCCCTCAATATGTAAGTACATCTGGTGACAGAAACGCACCGGCTTACTCCCAAAATCCGGAGTTGACAATGTCCGACCAACAATTTCGAATCCCATTTCACAATGAGAGTCATAGACCGTCCATGAGGCCCCAAATTCCCCCAACTCGATATCATCCTTACAGGACGGTTTTTTGCATAAAATTTCAAAGGGGTAATTGCAATTATGGGGATAACTGTCGTTTTGCCCATTTTGTCGGAGACCAACATCTGCCCAGATTTGAAACCCTAGTGGTAATAGCATGAGTAAGACGAGATTGTGCTGGAATTACTCTAAGGGGGGACAATGCCCACATGGAGAAAGATGCCATTTCATTCATGATAACACTAGGAAGAGTTTTGCTATAAGGGTTTTGAACAGAGGTGGTGGTGGTGGGTATGGAGGGGATTTCAAAAGTGAGGTTGAGGGTGGGATGAATGCTGCGAATCAAGTTTATCAAAGGCGGGTGGCTATGAAAACAAGGCTGTGTAAAAAGTGGGAGAGAAATGGTAGCTGCCCCTATGGTTACAATTGTATCTTTGCTCATGGTGAATCAGGTATGTATCTTCATCCATGCTTTCTATGTAATTCCTATTCCATTTATTTCCCTGTTCTGTGGTCACTGAATTGCGTATGCATTAGAGAATTCTAATGAGAATGGATTCGAGTAGCTGTTCCCAAGATCAGGGGTACATCCGTACATGCTTAGTTTATTAAGTTACGATGTAGATCATCAATATGTTTCACCAGTCTCATTAGTCCTGCAAAATATATATGAAGCCTTTCATCCTTCTTCATAGTGGAACGTTCTTTTTGGTTGAATGTTGGTCTCTTAAATGATTCATTCAAGCCAACAATCCGTGAACAGGCCCCTCGCTTCAATGTTGATATATGCTAATAATAATCATACAATTCTATGATACAAGGGGAAAGACTATGTGGTAAGAAGTTAATTTAATGATCTACTACCGCCTAATAAATAGAAGAAAAAGATTCTTAATGCATGAGTTACTTATTGAATACTAATCATAAATTTTGATGACTTAAAACTACATGCAAAAATCTGAATTCCATGGTGTTAAAGACAGCTAAAAGTCCATTGTTTAGGTATAATTTCTTATAGGCTGGCATATTGGTATTTGAACATACGCGGTATCCAAATTGAAGTAACCAAAGATTGTTCTGACCATTGAGTGAAATTTGTTTGAAGAGGAGGCAGCATCTAGATCAAAATGACCAGAGATTTGTTCTAACCATCTTCTGATACTTGGTACAACGATTTTGAAGCGTGTGATTGTATTTACTACTGACTGAACTTTTGATCTGAATTTTGATCAGCCACTTAAAAGCATAGAGGAGATAAGGTTGTTTATCTATTCTTTGTGCTTGATCACCCACGCAAGTCTATTGAAAAGATATTTCATGTTTTTGAACATGTGGGTGTTATCCGAATTAAAAAGAGGAACTGTCAACAAGTCTCTCTCTGCCGGACATATGATTTTCTGGAGGTGTCATTAATGTATTACCAACATATTGATTCTACAACTTTGTAGTAGCTACTCTTGAAAAGGTCTAGTTGCTTCATAGGAAGCTCCGATATGATATGTAAGTAAAGATTCAAGGGCGAGACTTTTTCGTTTATCTGACTGACTGTTACTTTTTACTTCGCAGAACTAATGAAGAGCGAAAATGATAAGGCTTCGGCTCATGTGACTACTACGCCTAAGAAGCAACAGCTGTTCAAGTGGTCTGACATTGAGAAGATCAGTCGCATTTATGCTGATTGGATTGAAAACACTCCCCTTGTTCATGATTAATCAGACATAACGAGGAACTGAATTAGAGTTCGATCTGTCATCTCTGTGTTGTATGTCGCCACTTACATGCACTATAGTTCTGATTAACGTAGTTTTAACATGTTCAGGTTTACAAGAATGTAGTTAGTGACTAGCTTACTGTAAGGACTTGCGTTTTTGTCGTTTGAGCTTTGAATCTATTGAGCTTACTATAACTTTATGTAAAGATGGTGCGACAAGAGGTTCTGATCCAGAATTGGAACAAGCTACTTTTTCGTTTGAGTAGCTAGTTTTTCGTTTTAGTTGCTTGAGCTTTGAATCTACTTGAAATCACTAATCAAAGCGCCTTGAGAAAAAATTTCAGTTAGAAGCCCTTTCCATTTTTTTCTTGTCACTGGAAACTCCAGGAAAAAAAAGAAGAAAAAGAATACAAATGTCATCAGCTTTATTTGTACCTGATAAAATTACAATACAAATATTTCCTATTTAGGAAGGTGACACTTATTTTGGGATGTGAGTACAAAAAGGAAAGTACCACACTTGTATAGTGAGATGGTTATAGACTTATAGTGGGATGGAGGGAGTATTTTTATCCACCCTTGAAAGTAATTAAGGACCTGTTTGATGCATCTTCCATAATCTATAACTATATAAAATGAACAAAGTGTTTCCATTTTTAGAATGAGACTCACATGCACCTCCAAATTAGGAAAGTTGGGTAAATAAGGTCAAATATGTCATTATCTTTAATTTGGCACAAATAGTCAACTTTGCAGGTAGATTGATTTTTATATGATACTTATTTTTTTGTATAGTGAAAAAAATGAATTATGATCAATATATATATATATTGAAAAATTACTAATTGATGCGGACGGAAGGCGTTGAAGTTTTCGGAGTCATTTGAGCGCGTGCGCGGAAACGATCGTAACTTTTGACTCCGGATCAACCATGGAACGCACCGCATATCGAATCTAACGTCGGAGCGAGATGAACAAAAGTCATCGGGCGTAGCCCCTTGAGGCAGGGTTTAAAATTCCCAAAAAATGTTCTTTAGGCCTCAAAAACATGCTTCTAAACTTTTTATCCGTTTTTGTACCTTTTTTTTATTTTATATATAATTAGGGTTTATTTAGTTTTACGGTTGTAGAACGTTTAAATACTTTGTTCTAGGGTTTTCGGATGCAATTTTTGTCATTTTATGATATTGATTATTTATTCTAATATTACTGCACGTTTATAGATTAGATAGTCGTATTTTTAATTATGTTAATTTTCTTAAAGAAAATATATTAAAATAAATTCATTTTTAGTTTTAGAAATATTTTTATTGATGAAATTTGTGTTTTGTCATGATTAACTATATGTTGCCTTATCTTGCGTTAGAGATGCAACTAAGCTTAAGATATTGGTATGTAACGATACACTAGCAATATTTTGTTCAGAGAAAATTTTTACAACTATAATGTGTCATTCTTATTCAACTTATCTAAATTTATTAAAAGAGAGTAACACTAGTACTGACTAAACAAACTAAATAAATATTTCACCTAGGTAATATTGATATTTACATCATTTGACAGCTTAAGCTCTTATTATATTCTGCTCCCCAAAAGTCCACCTAAAAAAAAAACTATTTTTCGGGTATCGCCTCGTACGGAAAAGAAACCACGACAGCAATTGCCATTGTTGGGTAGCAAACCTCAATGTGGTGGAGATGAGTTCTTTGAGGGGAATTCTTGACAGTTTCTGAGTTGTAGGTAGGAGGTTCAAGGTTCTAAAAAACGCTAGGCGTTTGCTAGGCGCCGCAGGGGCGCCTAGGGATCTAGGCGGGGCCGAGAATTCAGAAATAACTATAATATCCTAGACGGGACCTAGGCGTTTCATGAACGCCTAGCGCCTAGGCGGGGCCTAAGCGGTCTAGACGGGGGTCTTTTAGAAAACTGAGGAGGTTACTGAATATGCGAGAAAGCGAAATGCACCACTTCTTTGATTTTGGCGCTGTCTGTGAACTGAACAAAAGAATAACCTGGAAATACTGTCCTCTTCGTATATAGGTACTCCTACGGTTGCCAAATAGCTTCCTGCAGCAAAATACAAATTATATGCATTAGGATTAATACTTTAAATTATGAAACATATGCCAAATAAAAATATACACGAGTTATACACCTCAATTTGCTGGCTATCGCTATTAAGCCCACTTCATACATAAGATACTTCAGTCAGCATTTGATGTACGTAACTTTGTAGGCTTCTTACTGTCACGGTGTCACCAGTGGGTAAAAAGGTAATCCATACTCAAACAGGTTCCCATTCTAATCAATGGAGATGGAGATGCTGTGATGAAGTAAACAGTCTGTGGGTGTTAGATCATACTACTAAAATACCTCCTTTTGAAGTTTCTCCTGACAAAAACCCCGCCTCCAGAGCTGCATTAAACACAAGAATTCCACCTTCCAGTGGACTGGCGTTAACTTCACTTCAAGCTTCCCTTTCACGCTCATAGACATTTAACAGAAGAAAACTGACTTAAAGTTGAATAGAGTGCAAAAGATGCAACTAACTGGTGTAAATATTGATTTAGTAGCTACAACACTTTGTAACTATATCTGCACTGTAAATATTAATCATGAATTCCGCATGATGATTATATTTGCAAGTAATTTTTCTTTACTATACCAGGGAACTTCTTCATTGAGATTTAAAGTTCAACTATTACGTAATGTACCAAACAAAGTTTCTTAAAACCAAAAAGATTTGTTGAGGGATGACTGACGTGTTAACATCCACTTCAGCTGCAGATTTTGGCTCCATTTCTTTCATTTTCTCCTCTACACTTGGCATATACGGAGTAAAAAATAGGAAGAACACAAAAATAGATGGCTGATAACAGAAGCAAAAACTAAGAGAAATACAAGCCATTGTCACCATTGATTGCTCAATGCCAACGATCAGTTTTCTCAAATTTCTCATACTGAAAACTCTTGTGCAGAGTCCACTTACTGTTTACCTTCAGAGGTCCATCTTCACATTCAAGTTCTCTTGTGATGCATACGAACTTCATCTTTCAACGGTAATGATGGACCTTAAACAATATAATAAAGCAAGAAACTTGGGAAAAGTATAAAGCTATTACTCTACCCTTGTGCGTATTTAACTAACAAACATCTCCCATTGAAGCGGCCAACATAGGCAATAAAATATATCCATCAATATAATCATTACTTGGTGATAAAGTACAATAATAATCATAGAAACACTGCAAAAAAAGTGGCATACTCATGAGCCATGACAGCAGACTCAAACAACACATGAAAATGTGTTTCCCCCTAAAGAATATTTCTGCAATATATATACACCAACGTCAAAAGTGATCAATGTCCTTGAACAGTTGGAGGAATGGAAAAAACAACAGATTCAAAAAGGCAGTTCTGAATGTACCCGGAGAACGTGAGATGGTTAGCCTACTTAAATGCTAAGGAAATGGCTGAAAAGATGAATTTTGAATTGGGTTTACATCATTTTTTTTGACTGATGAGTCTTATTTGTATTTTGCCTTGAAAAATGTCCACTTAAAACAAGATATTATCTTTCTAGCATCCCCTCTAATAGAAAAGAAGGCACAAAGAAACGCAACAGCCATTGTGGGGTAGCAGATAGAGAAACCCTTTTTTTGATCTTTGGCAAGGCCCCATATGATAAGAATAATCCAAATAGACCCAACCTTCTTGATCTAAAGAAGCCCAGAATTGCTCCCACCACCGCCAAATAGCTTCCAGCAAGAACCTGCTCCAAGCCCAAAATGAATGGAATTATGGAAGTTATCTACCATGCATGACAACATTATATAATTTCATCAAATCTATAAGTTAAATATTAACCTCAATGTGATCGAGATCAGTTCTTTGTGGGGAATTCTTGACATTTTTAAGGTTGTAGAAACTTAGGATGTTACTGTAGGCAGGGGCGGGCTTGTTATTGATAATAGCCTTAGCAATGGCACCTGGGTACAGAAAAGCCTTCACTACCCCTACCGGAATAAGGTCTGCTGCAACCAACTGCGAAGATGTCACCTCTATTGGTGTTCTGCATAACCCAATTCTACAAGGGAACCTACATATCATGTTACAGTATAAGCATTTCATAATTAGGAGGATTCATTAAAAAAACGTTGACGAGTCAAATGCGACATACACGATAAAAGTATGTGAAGCAGCATTTTCATCATAATAATTGACCATTTGGGTTGTGAAATTTAAGCAGGAGATATTTCAATTTCAACGGCGAGGCGGGTCTTAACTTGCAATAGTTCAAATTAGACAAAGATCTTCTAGTATGTAAAGAAAAACCTACCTGGCTATAAAAGAGATTTCACATGAATTATGTCACAACACAAATCCAGCCATAGCTTATTTAATTATAAAAAGCTAAAATTAAAAGCTTAACAAATGCAGTGCAATACATTATGATTAATTAATGACAGAACCAATCAGATCTGATTGACTAATTAATTAAAGCAAGTTAAAGTGTTTTTTTATATTTGAGTAGGATATACTACCTGAAAAGGGGAATTTGGAAAATAATGAGGAGAAAAAATAATCGAGAAGCGAAGAAGGAAATGGTGGCTGCCAACTTCTTTGATGATATTGACGCCATGGCTGCCTTGCCTGTCACAAAAAGCATTAAATTTAAATAAAGCCCTAGTTAATTTTTATTTGATTGATCAGAGGCCCACTAAAACCGTTCCCGGGCCCAAATTTCCCGCCTTAGAGAGAGCCCATCAGTTACTGTTTTCACGTGCCTGCCGGGTTGACTTTTTTTTTTGTTTTCCAGCTCTTGTTGACTAATTTATTATTGATGGTTTGAATCTATTTTGAAAAGGAAAAAAAAAAACCGCACGTTAGTCTTATCGTCCCAATTTAAACTTTGAAAAACTTTTAATGGGTTGTGAGGGTTAACGATTTGGTAGGAGAGAGAAAGTGGAGTAGAGAATAGTTAGTGGGTAATTGTTGTGATTATAACATGTGAGGCTCACAAATAAAAATAGAGCAATACTACGGGCACAAAATAAAAGTCACAAAATCTTACTCACAACATGAGGTGGCGATATTTTATTTGTTGCATCGATAATGGATCCACCACACTCTAATTCAAAACACCAATAAAATCTTGACACCTAGGATTTTGTGAGCAAGTTTTTGTGATTTTTTTGTGCCCCTAGTATTATTCATAAAAATAATATAAAAGACTTTCCTTTTTAGGTTTTGTGGTTTAAAATGGGGCAAATTGCAATTTAGTTACTTGAGTTTTACACAATGTTTCAATTGGTTCCTGAATCCGTTTTTCAGCAAATTGGTTACTCCAGTTTGTCATTTAGTTGCAATGTGGTATAAAAATGGATGGATCGTTTAAAAACTAACAAAAGTGGATGAAAAACCTAACGAGCTTCTTTCAAAATTGCAATGGTTAACCCTACAATTTAAATTTTCCCACTTCACCCCTAACTCCTAACGAATGTTTAAAAACTAACATAATTTGCATGCATATGTCCAAAGATTAGCGTTTCAGTCATTTTCATTTTATTTATTACATCAAAATTATAAAAATTATGATATCATAAAAATAATAATTTTATTTAACTTATGACAAATACATATCATTCATAAAAATACTAATTTTATTTAACTAAATTATAAAATATGATATCCAGAGCGAAACAGTGTTTTGGCCCGTCAAAAAACAAAGGAAACCACAAAAAATGGTGATCTCTCCACCCACGTTCCTTCTCCCCCTTCTCGCGACCACTGTTTTCTCTCTGCTCCATCCAAGTGGGTTTGGTAGTGCTTGCCTTCATGATCTCTTTGTCATTTCTAATCAAAAAATTGATGGCTGGAGAACGTTTTTGCACAAGAAATTGTGGCTTTGTCGGCGCAATTTTTATCAATTTACTGTTCCGGACAATGCATAATGTACTTAGAAAATGCCCAATGTTTTTTAAGTGAGGGCGAGAAGATTTTTTTTTTTATTATTATTATTATTTTCTCAAGTTTTTCTAAAACAAACAATTAGAATTTGTAGGTTTATTAATTAATGTCTTTAGATGTTACAAATTTTTTATTATGGGGTAAAAATGTGAATAAGTTGAGTTGGAGGATGCACTTTGCAATTATAAAAGAAACTTGTTAGATTTTCCATCCATTTCATTAAAAAACTAACAATCCATCCATTTTATTACCACATTCAACTAAATAACAAACTGGAGTAACCAATTTGCTGAAAAACGGATTCAGGAACCAATTGAAACATCGTGTAAAACTCAGGTAACTAAATTGCAATTTGCCCGT
>JAOWBW010000937.1:132166-280336 GCA_026119855.1 Campanula takesimana | reverse complement strand
CAGGATCGCCAGGGTTCCTGCCGATTGCACTAAAGTAATAGATGTGGATACTCTCGCGAACAGAAACGCCGAGGTTCTGCCAACCACGATCGATCAGGATGCGTATGTCATAGAGGCGCCGAAGTCTCTACAATCATACGAATCCTAATAATAGATGCTGGATCTTCGCAACAGAAACGCCGAGGCTTCTGCAATTACGATTGATCTAGGATGGTATGTCATAGAGGCGCCGAAGTCTCTACAACCATACGAATCCTAAAATAGATGCTGGATCGCTCGCAAATAGAAACGCCGAGGCTTCTGCCAATTACGATTGATCTAGGATGGTATGTCATAGAGGCGCCGAAGTCTCTGTAATCATACGAATCCTAAGCAAATATTCTGTGAAGAATGGAAATTTTAAGGGGCTTTCCGTACCCAAGGTAACGAATATCAGTCAAAATTGTGCTAAGGGCATTTAAGATGAATTAAAGGGAAAAGATCAGGGACCAAAGTGGAATTTTATCTGAAGGGACAAGGTTGGCCGCGTGGCCAAACACACTAACTTGCAATAGTGGCCGCGTGGCCAAGACCGCTGAGTGGTCAGATCTCTTTCACACGGATCGCTGATCTGACGGCTGGGGTTTGCAAGGGCAAAAGTGGCCGCGTGGCCAAGGATGCCGACGGGCTGACTCCTTGGTCACATCACCAGACACCTCCCTCTTCTTCTTTTTTTCTTCTTTCTTCTTCTTCTTCCTCCATTGTTAACGAGTTAGAGAGAGAAAATTGGGTTTTTAGAGAGAGAAAGCTTGGATTTTGATAATCTTGAAGACTTCGTTTCACATACTTCTCGAAGCTATGGCAGATTGGATCAATGAGGCGTTATTTAGGGATTTCCCGGGCCAAGGTGGGTATATGATTCCACAACAAGAGCACAAGGAGAGGGGCACGGTTATGCTCAGGGCGCGGGAATGTCGGGGTTGATCCAGGAGCGGGCTTTGAAGCGGCGCCCTTGATTCCACGGGGCGGTTTGAGACCACGAGCCGCGACTCGGAATTACCGCGATAATCTGCTGCGGTCTACGTTCGACCAAGATTACGATTTTACATCGACTCTGAGCGTCATTGGTCGATGGGGCTTCCGGAGACGCGAGAGGTAAATTTCGAATTTTCATTCTCTCCTTCTTGCACATTTGTATGTTCTATGCACATAATATGAAATGCTAGAATAATGGAATGCTAGAATTTAAATGCTAGAATTGTAAATTGCTAGAATGGTAACATACCTGTGCTGTGTTTACCTGCAGAGGATCAAGGCTCGTGGGTCCACAGTGACTGTGGGCAAACTGTGGGCGTCTCTGCCGGAGGGACCGGGCGGTTTGCGTGCTCGGATCGAGGCTATGGGCTTTGGCCCATTCTTTGACAGTGTCCGCATGGTCGGGGTACCCTGAAGGTGGCAGCGGTGATAGAGGTGTGCCGGGAGTTCTGGTGGGATACCACCCATACCTTCCACTTCAGTTGGGGAGAGATTACCATCACGCCGACGGATTTCGCGGCCATCACAGGGTTGAGGTTTACTGGTACCCCTTTGCCTTTTGATGAGAGCTTGGCGGAGCGGCGGGACTATAGACAGGCTCTGCTGGGAGTCGACACCGACCTGGGAGGAGGTGTCAAGGGTTATGGAGTGGAGGCCGGGAAGGTGAATCGCTTGGTGGAGGTGGCTATTGAGCCTTTAGTAGGGGGGAATATGATTTGGATTGCTTGGTCCGGCTGTTCTTATGGTACAGCTTTTCAGAGATTTTGTTTCCAGTGGGGCTACTGTCTGCCGGTACTCACTGCTAGGGGCTCTTGTGGACTTGGACCTAGTCGGTGGGATTTCTTGGGGTGGAGCTGGTTTGGCTGAGATTTACCGGGCTTTGGACCATTGCTCGAGGGCTAGCTCGTCGGCCTTTGACGGGTTCCAGTTCGCCTTTGAGGTACGCTCTTGACTACCCTTCTTTTCACTTGTTGAGATTTCTGCTCCACGCTTTGGTCTGAAATGTCTCTCTCATTATATGCACAGGCTTGGGTTGTACGAGTCTTCGGTGTCGCCCCTTTTCAGTTGGTGATGAGTGCTAGCAAGGTTGTTCCCATCATGTCGTACTGGTGCAAGGGCAACAGGGCTCCTCCCCGCCGAAACCGGGATAGGAAGACGGTGGATGCTGCTGATCTGAGGAGGGTGTTCGCGATGTCTGAGCCTGTTGGGGTTAGATTTTACCCATGGAGCCCGGCCAATGAGGCTTTGGTGGGTCCCTATGTAGTGGATTTGACCGCTTCTAGGGTTCTGCTTGTGGGTCTCACCGGGGAGGCCATGTATCTTGGGGAGAGGGTGGTTCGTCAGCACAGGGCTGGTGCGTTACCGTGGGCTCCTTATGACCCTCCTCGGGATATGCTCCGTCCCGCGAGGTTGGCGACTTTCTTGGCTCCCACTCCGGCAGAGCATTACAGAGGGAGTGACGACTATGCCGGCTACGTGCAGACACGGCTGATCACCCCTCAGGTTCGGGCTCGGATGCTATCGGGAGAGGGATCGAACTCGGACCGGTACGTTGGTCGGAGTCGGCCTTTGGTTGACATGCCCCTTCGCTCGAGTAGCGTGAGAGTGATGAGGGGCGGCCGGGAGGTGGAGCTTAGCTTGGAGCCGACTGATGCCGATCT
Source organism: Campanula takesimana (assembly GCA_026119855.1). NCBI lineage: Eukaryota > Viridiplantae > Streptophyta > Magnoliopsida > Asterales > Campanulaceae > Campanula > Campanula takesimana. The sequence continues at coordinate 277,661 of JAOWBW010000937.1, read as the reverse complement.
TGTTGAGGAGACATTCATTCCTCCGCCCGACGCTGGGGTACGGCTTTGTGCTTTGTATTTGTCATGCTTGCACACATCTATTTCTTTCTGCATTGTAATCAATTGCCTTGGCTTCCCTTTCAGGTGACTCGGGAGGCATATATCCGTTCAGCTCGGTGGGAGAACGTGCTGATGCGCTTACTGAGGGAGGCGTACCATTCATGTACTTGTCAGAGGGACGACGTTGCGTCACCCCAGCGTCGTGAGCGGTCTCCGAACGGCGCGGGCTCTTCTCACATTGCTGGTCGAGCGGTCCGGGGACGGAGTTCGGGTGCCGGTAGCTCTCGGGCTTTAGCGCGGCGTGGAGACACCACGGAGGAAGATTCTGATTAGGTGGGGTCCATCTTTATTTCCTACACTGTTAGCTAGTAGAGAGCAGAGGGATATGTATGTATAGAACCAATGTATAAAATGCATGTATGTATATCATGTTTCTAAAATGCAAATTTATTGTAGGAGCCTACTTGTGCAAACTAGTTATTTTACGGATGTTCCTAATTTTATACAATGCATGAGCCACGGAAGGGGGCAGGTACGTAGTTGCATAGATCCGTCACGGAGTGGGAGGAAACAAACTGGATTTCTGCATGGAGCGATGTTGGCCGCATGGCCATGGCGAGGCCCAGAGCAATGTTGGCCGCCTGGCCATGGCAAGATCCGGAGCAATGTTGGCCGCGTGGCCTAGGACGAAGTTGGCCGCCTGGCCAAGGACAATATCGCCGCGGGGCCAAGGGCATATGTGGCCGCGTGGCCAAATCCTGCGCCGCCTCCGGTTTTCCTTTTCCTGGCAAGAATCGGGAGTTGTGTAGTATTTAATGGGAGTTTGTGTCCTATTCAACTTCGTACCAGCAGCTCTTTTGATCAATTTTGAGTTCCAATCATCAACTTGCTCTTCTTTTGTCATGGATCACAATGCAAGGCTTTCTAGACTTGAAAAAGGGCTTTCATAACATCTTTGGAGAAGTGGGTTGCCAAGATATCCGGTCCTTGTCGTAGGAAATTTGAGAAGCGCTATGGGATCAAGTGTCTTTGGTCATTCTTGCACATGAACTCCAACACTAACCTCTTGCAAGCTTGCGGGAAGTTTTGGAACGACACTCTTCATGTTTTCAACTTTTCCTTTAATGAGATGGTACCCACTTATGAAGACATCAAGGCGCTTTGCGGTTGTGAAGGGAAGGGTACACTTGCATTTCCCTTTGATTTTATTCCTTTGCATGACAAGTTGATAGCCTTTGGTGTGCCCGCAGATGACCTTGGTAAGTATGCTAGAGGTGGCTACGTCGACCTTTCTTGGATGCCAAGGCACTTTATGCATGCGGATGTGACCTCGGACCGTTCTTTGGACCATCTTGCCTTGTGTTTATTTGCTTCTATTCTTTTCCCTTCCGAAGTCGGATGTGCTAGTGAGGGATGTTTGACCACGGTGAATGCGGCTCGTTCGGGACATGACATTGTACCAGCCATCCTTAAGGGAGCTCATTTGTGGGATTCCTCATCTTACGGTTTATGGCGGGATGCCGTGCGGCAGTGATAGACTTTTGACCATGTGGTTGCAAGAAAGGCTCCGAGTGAACAAGCCAGCGGTTTCTTCGGCGGTGACCCCATGGATGCACCGTATTAGAGGTATGGAGGAGAGGTTCGAGGGCATGACTGTCAAGGGTTGGGAGAGGTACTTGGCGGAGATGGTGACTGATGACATCAAGTGGGTGGTACCCCATTGGCATGTTAATTCCGTGAAGGAGAAGCAAGTGGGACTGCACATGATTAAACTTCCGTCATTTTCTGGGACCACTTTCTACTACCCTGCTAGAGTACTCCATCAATACGGTCTAGTGCAAACCATCCCCGAGGGTTGGGATGAGGAGAGGACCCGTTTTCCTTTCGGCATACTTCATTTGGATGATAGCGCTTCGGTTCTCCTTTCTCAAATGTGGGGCGAGGCTGGTTTTGGCCATAGGACTCTCATCACACGCTCCAACAACACCTACCTATCACGAGAGTATTTGGATTGGTTTGTGGAGAGACTTGGGCAAACGGAGCAGACTCTAGAGACCCTAAGGGGCACTATTTTGGCATCATGTGCTCCTAGTTGTTCGTTGAGGACGAAGGAGGCGATGGCTTATGAGAGGAAGAGGAGTCAGAGCATGGCTAATGGAGATGGAGCGGGGACTTCAAGGAAGAGAAAGGATGGAGATACTCCTAGTGTCAAAGCTAAAGGGGTTAGCGAATTTGAGAGGAGGTTTTGTGAGAACCCTAACAAGAAGAAGGTTCGCCGTGGTTAAAGCAAGAAGAAAGGGACCGAAGGCACGAGTGGCACTAAAGAGTAGTTCCGAGGATCCTTCCATAGTCGTTGCAAACACATTGTTTTAATTTAGTTTACTTTTGTTTTAGTTTCAATTTCAGAATAGGTTATTTATTCAAAAAGTATGTCAAGCTTAGACTCATCAAATAAGTGTTAACATGCAATGACTATGGAAATAAAAGTTTTTGCTTTCAGAAAATACAACTTCTATCTTTATTGCTTGACAAGATTTGGATGTTTATTTGTTTTTTAGACCGCACCTTTTGAAAGGCTGCCTACGTTCCCCTTTTACAAATAGGACTAAGGGGCTCAGGTCACCGTAGTTCACTCCAGTCAGACTAGAATGATTTTAAAGAAAGGGAAGATAGAAGGGGGAATGCTCTAACTTTTGCCTAGACCGCCCTTGAGGGTTTTCGATCTAGCGAGCTTTGTACGCACCCTTATTTTGCATAAACCGCCCTTTGCGGGTTTTCAGTCTATCGGGCTTCTTTTTGCGTAGTAAACATTTTTTTATTTTTTTATTTTTTTTTGAGAGGGGGGTTGTGCTAGTCGTAGTAGCGTCTGAGCTTGCTGAGGTTGACTGGTTCCTTGAACGGGTTGCCATCCAAATCTGCCATTCTGACCGCTCCTCCGGAGAAGATCTTTTGTACTACAAACGGCCCTACCCAAGTGGGGGACCATTTCCCGAGGGGGTTGAATTTGTTAGGTAAGCGTGCTTTGAGCACCAAGTCTCCTTCCTTTATGTCAACAGGCTTGACCTTTTTATTGAAGGCTTTTGTCGTTCTCCTTTGATAGGCCCGGATGTGTTCCATGGCCTTCAATCTGCGTTCGTCGAGTGTTGCCAACTGATCATAGCGACTACGAAGCCATTCTACCTCATTCACTTGGTTCTCGAACAAGATCCTCAAAGATGGCACCTCCAACTCAATAGGGAGCACTGCCTCCATGCCGTATGTCAAAGCGTAAAGGGTCTCTCCAGTAGCGGTGCGGACTGATGTTCTGTACCCCCAAAGTGCTAATGGTAACTTCTCGGGCCAATCCCGCCCTTGCGAAGCCATCTTGCGAATTATCTGCTCTATCGTCTTGTTGGCCGCCTCAACCGCGCCGTTAGTCTGTGGATAGTATGGGGAAGATTTCTTTCGTTCGATCTTGAATTCTACAAGCAAGCGAGCACACTCGGCTTCGAAATGACTGCCATTATCTGATATAATGAGGTTAGGAACCCCATACCGACACATAATGTTCTCTTTGATAAACTGCGCTACCTTCTTGGAATTCAGCACCTTGTAAGACTGAGCTTCGACCCACTTTGTGAAGTAGTCGACCGCGACGAGGACGAATTCATGACCATTACTACCGGCCGGCGAGATCTTCCCAATAATGTCTATACCCCACGTGGCGAATGGCCAGGGCGTGGTGGAACTATACAATTCGTGTGGGGGGATGTGGTTGAGGTTGGAGCATACTTGGCACTTGTGACACCGTCGAACCCATTGAATACAGTCTGTCTCCATGGTAATCCAATAATAGCCCAGCCGAGTGATCTTCTGTCTAAGCATCCTTGCATTCATATGGGGTCCGCACAACCCATTGTGTACTTCTTCCATTATTGCTTCAGCTTTCTTGTTGTCGACACATAAGAGCAACAGACCATCGTAATGCCTCTTGTACAAAGTATCGTCTAACAGCACAAACTGCCCCGCCAACCTTTTGAGTGCTTGCAGACTCTTGGCCTTCACATCTCCGTCAAAGGACATCTCTCCGTGCTTAAGGAATTTGTAGATTTGGGCGTATCATTGATCTCCGTTTACCTCGGCATTGATCTGGATTTCACAGCAATAGGCGGGGTTCTCCCTTGGTCCAACCCTGAATGGTTTCACGGACCTTCCTTCTGGAATTTCAACTAAGGAGGCCAATGTAGCTAGAGCATCCGCGAACCTATTTCTGTCTCGCGGCAGGAAATGGAAGGTAACTTCTTTGAACTGTCATCCATGTAACCTTGGTACCGCTGCAGGCAAGGATCAATAGTTTTCCATTTCTTCGCCGTTTGGTTAATAATCAAAGCAGAGTCTCCATACACTTCTAACTCTTTCACGTTGCGTTCTAGGGCGGCCTCCAATCCGGCTATACACGCCTCATACTCGGCGGCGTTGTTGGTTGCTGAAAAGTTCATCTTGATGGCTATGGGAGTGTGCTCATCTTTGGGATCAATAAGTAGGAGTCCGACTCCATTCCCTCGTTTGTTTGCAGCTCCGTCAAAGAATAATTGCCACCTTTCTGCGACCTCAATTGCGAAGATGTCGTAGTCCGGGAACTCGGGGTCGGGTCCTCTTGTCTCGGTGCTTGGAGAGTCTGCGAGCTGATCGGCCATTACCCTCCCCTTGATTGCTTTCCTCGGTACATAAGTAATGTCGAACTCTCCCAAGAACACTGACCATTTAGCGAGTCTCATAGACAAGGAGGGTTTATCAAACAGGTACTTGATAGGATCTATTTTCGAGACTAGTAAGATCGAATGGGATACCATGTAGTGCTTAAGCTTCGTCACCACCCATACTAGGCCTACGCAGGTCTTCTCGAGCGCGGAGTAATTGAGCTCGCTACCTTGTAACTTTCGACTGACAAAGTACACTGCATTCTCAATCCGGGAATCTTTGGCTTCTTGCGCTAACATGGCTCCGACGGACGGTGTCTGTCACAGTTAAGTATAGTAGCAACGGCTTCTCTTTATGCGGCGGGCACAGGATTGGGGTATTCACCAAATATTGTTTGATCCTTTCGAAGGCTATCTGGCAGTCATGATCCCACTCCACACTGGCTGTTTTCTTCATTAACTTGAAAATTGGTTCGCAGATGGTGGTCAGCTGATTGATAAACCGACTGATGTATTGCAGGCGTCCCATGAATCCTTTTATCTCCGTCTCGGTACGGGGTGGCTTCATCTCCAGGATGGCTTGAATCTTCCTTGGGTCGGCTTCGATCCCATTCTCGGTGACCATGTAACCTAATACATTCCCTCTACGAACTCCAAAGGTGCATTTCGCCGGGTTCAAACGCATGGCGTGCTCTCTCAACCTGTTGAAGAATTTTCTGAGATCTATCAAGTGTTGGCCCCCAAACCCTTTTGAATGTATAATCATGTCATCCACGTACACCTCAATCTCCTTGTGGATCATATCGTGGAATAAAGTCGTAACTGCCCGTTGGTAGGTAGCCCCAGCGTTCCTCAGCCCGAATGGCATGACAGTATAGCAAAAAGTCCCCCATGGGGTGGTCAAAGCTGTTTTTTCTTGGTCCTCCTCGGCCATCTTGATTTGGTTATAGCCGGCAAACCCATCCACAAACGACTTGACCTCATAGTGGGCGGTCGCATCCACCAACATGTCGATATTTGGCAAGGGGAAGTCATCCTTTGGTGTAGCTTTGTTGAGATCCCGAAAATCCACACATACTCTGACTTTACCGTTGGATTTCTTGACAGTCACCAGATTTGATAACCAAGTTGGATATTCGATCACCCTGATGAAACCCACACGGAGTAGCTTCTCAATCTCTTCCTTCACTTGCAAAGACCATTCCGGCTTAATGCGGCGCAGCTTCTGCTTGACTGGCTTAGCGTCTGGTGCCGTCGGGATTCTGTGCTCTACGATCGAGTTGTCAAGCCCCGGCATGTCCTTATAAGACCATGCAAACACATCCACATATTCTTTGAGTAGCTCAATCAGTGCTTCCCTTTCGGCTCCGCTGAAGAAACTCCCAATCTGCGTTTCCTTAGGCTCGGCTTCGGTTCCCAAATTCACGCATGTTAACACCTCATCGGCAGCTTGGGCTCGAGATTCTTTTTGATTAATAACCTGTTCTGAGATCTCTTTAATGTATTCATCATTTAATGTGTCTGTGTCTGCCTCTTCTAATGAATCGTTATTAACTAAGTGTATACATTAGTTTGATTATTAGCCAATTTATCAGTTAAAAGAGTGACTATGAAGGGATACTCGGAAAGGTCGAGGGTTTCATTCATGGCAAAAGGGAAAATAGCGTTTGCAACAAGATCATAGTCTTAAGACGTAAGGTCGTCAGACTCAGAGGAAGACTCAAATTCAAAATGTAAAACACTAGACTCTGGGGATGGGGATTTTGGGTGAGTGACAGGAGATGCTGCAGGAGTGGCGACAGGAGAAGGAGTAAGCCCCAGTGTTCCCATCATAAATTCCGGAGTAGCTATAGGTCCCCCAATGATGCACCAATTCTTGAGCTTGTCCCCCATGGGTACCACCAATGTCCTTGGGTCCACCTTATCTTCAGAATCATCTCCAATTACTGCAACCATGTCTTCGTGCAGCCCCAGATTACCCATATGTTGAAGAAGATATTGGCCGTCCCACGTCTCAGTCGAACTCAGAGTTTCTGCGGCTTCTATTGCTGGCTTGTCAAGGGTTGCGGGTTCAAGTTGATCTGCCAAGTCATCTGCGACCTTGGTGGAGTACTCATGCCTGATGGTTCTAACTCTGCCCGTGGCTTTGTCATATTCCATGTAAGTCAGCTTCATGTTGGACCGATCGAATTCCACATCTCTGAAAATCTCGAACCCTTTCTGCAACTTTCCGGTGTGGTCAATCCATGGCTCTGCGAACTCAAAACACGAAAACTCCTCGCCTTCCTGACGAAGTAGCTATTCAGGGACAGGCGGTATGGCCGCATTTCAGGCCTTTTGTAGGGAAGCTTCATCTTTTTAAGCAAATCCATCCTTTGTTGCTCCATCTTGTCTTCAAGAGTAAGGGTGTATCCTAGACCGAACAACCCTCGATGATCAACCTCTTCAACCAATTCTGTGGGGCCTTGCAAGTTCTTACCTAGCCCCAGCCCCGGTATGAAGCCCATATTACGCAGTATCTTGACAAAAGGTGCCACTTTATCCGTTGTTTTGGTGAGGTCGATGGTGCATATCTGTGCTTGAGCGACTATTTCGAAGCCGTTAAAGAGTCGGCTCTCTTCCCCATGTTGAATCTGTAAGACAGGAACGCCCTTGATGTCCGCCCCTTGGGCAGTTACGAGATCGCTGTAGATGATGGTCACTTCATTACCAGATTGAAACTTCACACACTAGTGCAGGGAAGATGGGACAGCGCCCGACTGATGTAACCACGGCCGGCCAAGGAGGAGTGAGAAGGTTGCGGGGATGTCTATGATGTGGAAGTCGGTCGGCAGGATCTTTGTTCCGATGGTAATGGGCAGGGTGGCTTCGCCTATCACGGCGCGGCATGTAGAGTCATAAGCTTTGATGGTTTGCTTGGATGGGCGTAAATCAACACCATGACCACCAACCACATCTATCATCCTTGAAGGCAGGATATTAATTGCAGAACCATTATCGATGAATACACGGGGGATTTTCTTGCCATTTACCTCGACAGTGATGTATAAAGGCTCATTATGATCAACTCCGAACGCTGGCTTGTCTAGCTCCGAGAAAGTGATGATGTTTCCATAGTGGATATTACCAATCATGTGGGTGACGTCCTCCGGGGTAATAGTGGATGGTACCATGGTGGCGGCGAGGTTTTGCTCGAGCTTGAGGCGATGGGCTAGGGAGGAGGTGAGTAGGGACCATAGTGAAATATGGGCTTGGGTTTGTTTGAGTTGAGTGAGGATAGGGTCTTCTTTGTCTAGGTCGGCTTGCTCGGGTTCCTTCCCAAAGACTTTCTTTGCACCCTTCGGGTCGGATTGGTACACTTGACCGGATCTTGTAAGGAGACAAACTTCTGCACGTAGCTCCTCCAAAGACAATGGCGAGTCATAACAAGGGGGCGAAACTTCGGTCTTTTCGGCCTCCTCGAAGATTTCGGCCCAAGAAAGGGGTTGAGAGGGTTTGGGACTCTCTTCCTCTAGGGATTCGACTTCACTCACTAGTTCTTCTAAAGACAACAAGTAGCAAGAATATTCTTTATTATTAGTCATTGAAATACAACCCATCTCATCACAGTCCGCCACAACAGGCTCGGCTGGATCAGTGATCCCACTAAGTTCTACCATGAGTACATTGCTAGCTACATAATCTCTAGGGTCTTCGATAACTCCCTTGTGGATGAGCTCTTGCACGGCCTTTTTGAGTTCAAAGCATTCTTCGGTAGTGTGACCGGTGCACTTGTGGTAGTGGCAAAACTTCGACAAATCGCAACCAAGGCGGGGAAGGTGTCCTTCTAATGGTTCGAGCATTTCCAACGTCACCAATGCCATGAAGATATCCACCATCGTGAGCCCTATCTTGTCAAAGGCATCCATGAGCTCTAGGATACTAATCTCGCATGTTTGCACCATATTCACCCCACCCCCATTGTTAGGAAGAGGGTTATTCACCACATTAGGACCCTTCGGCTTCTCAATCTTCTTGTCATTGATCAACCCTTGTACTATGCGCTTCAATTGAATACAACCATCCGTTGTGTGCCCGATGTGCTTGTGATACTTGCAGAACTTGGAGGCGTCCAAATCGGTTCTTGGGTAGGCGGGTTGGTAATTCTCTAAAGGCTTGATAAGACCTCTCTTGACTAACACGTCAAAGACTTTCCCCATGGGCATACCAAAATCATCAAAATGCTCTCTCTGTTGTGGAGCCCCATTCCTTGTTACGGCTTGGACATCTAGCGGGACCTCTTTCTGGACCATATTCACTTGGCCGACGGCCTCCTTTCCACCCCTAGGAGGCGCAGGCGTAGTAGGAGCCTTGTAGCGGAAGGAGTTGTTGTTGTTGGTCTTTGGACTTTCCTTTGGCGGCACAATCCCAGTGAACCCTGCTTCGTACCTTACTCCGGCGTCAACCATTTCCCGCAAATCAGGGAAGTAACCATTACCTATAGCTGCTTTCATCTCCGGTAGCAAGCACTTGTAGAAAATATGTTTCTGTTCCTTCGCCTTTGGTGGGTATTGGACCTCACACAACCGATGGTTCCACCTCTTGTAAAAATCATAAATAGCCTCACCGGGCTTTTGCATAGTGTTCTCAAGATCCGTTCGATTCACATGCCAATCCAAGTTATCTTGATATTTCTCACAGAAAATGGCGCTGATTTGATCCCACGTTTGCCTCTCGCTTGGTTCTAGCCCCAAGAACCAACGCAGAGCTATACCATCCAAAGTGCTATGAAATACGCGAGCCATTTGTTCGTTGGTGCAGTCACGAGCCCTCATGGCCAACACATAACTATCCAAATGAGTCTTAGGACACGAGTCACCATGAAACATTGCCACCTTAGGCATCTTGAAATCCTTGGGGAGAGCCCCTACTTGGCTAGGGTTGATTGTCTTGGTAGTCGGTGCACTTTGCTTATCTACGGTCTCAATCAACTTTCGCATTTGCTCTTGCATGGCCATAACCACAGGGTGATTGGAGATGTCGGGGATAGTTTCTGACAGAATGATGGGAGGAGTAGTGGAAGCAGTAGCAGCGGCCATCCCAATACTCAGAGGCAACGAGGGTGCGGGTAGTTTGCTAGCGGAGAGGTAGCCACCAAGCAGTTCGGGGGAAGGTTCATAGACAGCCTTGTTCTTGCTCATGGAAGTGAAACCTTGTTGGGTGTAGAGAGAAGGAGGTGGAACATTGCGGTAGCTTGGGAATGGGAAGGCAGTAGCATTGGTGTTGGGGGGACAGTTGGTATTGACCTCTTCATCCTCGACATAAATGAAATTCTCCCCATCGGGCACCAGTTTAGTCCCCTTTTGTTGAATGTGACCCTTCAACTGTTGGTTCTGGTCTTCCAACATCTTGTTGCTTTCCTCGAGATTCCTGATCTTGGCTTCGAGACCGGCGAGGAAGTTCTGGAGGCTTGGGGGAATACCATTGAGAGTAGCCTCAGTGTTGAGCTCGGCGGCACTGGCAGGAGGAGCAGAGGCTGAAGCTGAAGCGGTAGTTGACATTGCTGATGACGAGACTGAGAACGTGGACGGAGTAGAAGCTTCACGTTTTAGTCGACCACCCGAACGGATCCAAACTTGCTTTGCTAAAAGGTTGAAGGGCAATGAAGCTTTAGGAGAGGGGGAAGGCTCATGCAAAGTATATTTTAATTTACAAAAACATACATTATTTACATCCTAATTGGTTGGAAGGGGTACCCCTTTTTTGTAACTAGTTAGGAGACTACGATCAGTGGAGGCCATCATTACGTCTATAGACCCCTCGTTTTTCACCTGCATTGCACACCCCCAAACGGACAAATTGGGTGAGGGTCCTATAGGGCAAGCGGCTTCCACCAGCCATCGGATCCTACGACTAACCCTTCCTTAAAGGCATTTAACGTGACGTCTATGTTACATCCTACGCAAGTTAATGATGAGCGGAGATCTTGACAATAAACACTCATCTCACCATGGCACGTCCCTTGTAGGGAAATCACTTTTTTGTGCACTTTCTCTCAAAGATCTCGATTCATCATTGACTTGGGGATGACTCGACATAGACAGCACGTTAATTGACTATTAAGAAAAAGCTAGCCAAACCAACCGGTCAAAACCTAGGTGTGATACCTATACTAGTGTGGGTTGACACGGGTTAGGTAAAAGGTTCCCACCGTATACGGTGAGTGGAATAGACGAGTGACTCGAAAAGAGTGCGGCAGTAGCACACAAATTCCTGCACATCGAATACTCCGGGTAATGGGGACCTGTGCAGTGCTGACACGGACTGTGGTAGTGTGTGGCAAGAAACTAATTCTTTTTAAGGAGAAAAGAGAGAAGCTTTTGATGTTAGGATGATGCAATGCAATGCATGAGAGAGGGAGAGAGAGCCATGTACAAGGGAGCATAGCAAAGTTTTGTTTGACCCTAATACTAAAGCGAAGATGACAGGGGTACAAGGATACAAGGTATATACAAAGTACAAGTATCAACAAAGTACAAGTATTAACATTGCGGGGTGCGCGGGTGCATGTGTGAACATGGCAAGTATGTGAGATGCATGTATAAACATGGCAAGTGTGTGCATGTGTAAACATGGCAAGTGTGTGGAGGGTGCATGTGTGAACATGGCAAGTATGTAAGGTGCATATATAAACATGGCAAGTGTGTGCATGTGTAAACATGGCAAGTGTGTGCATGTGTGAACATGGCAGAAGTGTAAGGTGCATGTGAGAACATGGAAAATGTGTAAGGTGCATGTGAGAACATGGCAAAGTGTAAGGTGCATGTGAGAACATGGCAGACATCATGATGTGAACGAAAGTTAGACCCACTAAGTTTGAAAAAGTTTCAAAGCAGTCCCCAGCGGAGTCTCCACTGTGAATACCCCTTTCCGATGAAGCGACGCATGGGAAGTATCTTGTGATTATTTTTATTTACAAAGGGAATATTCTTAACGACATTAAAATTATGAGAGTCGCCACGCCGTTTTAATTAAAGCCAAAACATTGAAAAAAGCGTTTTTAGTGGGTTCGGGGGTCAAATTACAACAAGAGAAGAATATTGAACGTTATCACTCCTATTGCCCGAATTGATCGGTCTTTCTATCATGATGAATGTGTTAGTAGTGTGTTAGTGATTTAGACCGGATCCGAAGATTGCCTACGTTCCTCTCAATGTGAGAAGCTCAGGTCAGCGTAGTTCGCAGAGAATTAGAATAGGCAGAAGAATCGGGGTCAAGCATAATGAAGGGGGAATTACCTAAAGATTAGGGTTTAGAAGTAGTTCCTAGATCATCCTCGGGTTGATGAACCCTCGATCATCATCGGCTATGAAATAACATGTAATTATGAAGATCGCAACCCTAAATATAGCATAAATAAGGTTTTAATCTATGAACACGAAGAACATGCGAAGAACATATTATGAACATATGAATGAGCATGCAAAGAATATGAAGAAACTATGAATAAACATGTACGAACATGAATATAAAAGATCTACATTAGAAATAATGCAAGAACATGAAGAAAAAGTTAGAAAACTTACCTATGTTGGCAAGAAATAAACCTTGGATCTTCTTGAGTGTTTGAATGTTAATTAGAGAGCAAAATATTGTTTAAGAACTCCAAAATTCGTACTTAGAGCTCTCAAAATCGGACCCTAAACCAATAGCATGGGATTGGTTTATATAGTAGGCTGATGGGAAGATCTGATGGTCAGGATCATCCAGCGCAAGGTTGGCCGCCTGGCCATGGTTGAAGCCGGTGACAAGATTGGCCGCGTGGCCAAGATCAACGCGGAGCAAGGTTGGCCGCGTGGCCAAGGATGCCGGCTGACTTGATTCTTTAAGCTAGGGTTTCTACATGGTTTTAAGGAAACCATTTACTACCTAATTTGATAGATTTTGCCATAAATGAGATATTTTGGGAATCCGGGACAAGTCTTTGCAAGGTTTCTAATTCCTATAAAGTCCTTGTATTTTTGGGAAAGTCCTAATAAACTCATTTTCAGGTCGGTACTAACACTTGCTGAGGAGATCCAATGTAGAGCTCGTGTAGTTGTCTTCTTTAGAGGCCAGAGATCTCCATTTCCCTTTCCCTTCTCTCTCTCACTCTCATTTTTTTTTTATGACGCACCCTGTTTTTTGCCTAGACCGCCTTTTCGGGTTTTCAATCTAGCGGGCATCTCTTTTGCGTCTTCATTTTTTACTCGATTAATGAGGAAGTGTGCATTGACTCTAGCTGAGGATGAGAGACATGTGATTTTGTGGTGAAAACCTTTTGTCACTAAAGATGAGTGACATTGACTCGACTAGGGAAGTGTCCCTAGTATTGACATGTATTTTTTTTTTATTGAATTGAATGACTCACGAAGGCAAGTAAGTCATTAAGACAGAAGAGAAGGAAAGCCCCAATTTGATTGCGAGAAATTGGGAGTATGCAGAAAGAATAGAAGTCCTTAGACTCGACAAGGAACGCGAAATGATTCCAAATCTAAGAAAGTTGTTCAATCTTTTTGGTGATTAATTCATTGGCAAATGAATCGTACAAAGATGTCTTGACAAGTTCGAGATGAAGGCCGATCACCATAACGCGCTAGGGCTAAACATATCTTCTTTCTTGCATGAGACCGGACCCGCAGGTTGCCTACGTTCCTCCAGTGTAGAGGCTCAGGTCACCGTAGTTCTTGTGAATTCTCCATTCTTCGGGATGGAATTGTTGCTTCGTCGTGTAGCTTCGTCCTCCTTTGGTGGATGGAATGATGTTGATCTTGATGTGAACTTCTTTGATTGAGGGGGATTTATTTTTTTTTTTTTTTTTTTTTTTGTGCTCTAACTTTTGCCTAGGTTGATTTGAAGAGTTCAACCTAGCGAGCATTTTTTTTTTTTTTTAATCCCCCCTTTGAAACATTGCTTGATTTTTCTCCATGGTTGTTGCTTCACCTTTGATGTCTTGGCTTTGTGTTCGTCGTTGATGATGTTGCCTTCGTCACAATGTTTAGCCCCTAGGCGTTCAAGTGATGGCCTTCATTCCAAAACTCGTTTAGACATCTTTTCATCATTTTGCCAAGAATTAGATTGAACAACTTGGAAGAGTGTATGAGGACAAGAACGACTTTTTATTTGATGATGAGACTTGACTCAAAATTTCACATTAATTGGACAAAGAAAACTTAATGTACACTTAAGAGGACTTTGACTCTTTTTTTTTTTTTTTAATTCCTATTACTAGGTAGAGAAAGAGAAACGGGGATTGTTGTTGTAGTCCCCATTGTTGTTGTAGTCTCCTTGTGGCATGATTTCTTGTAGAAGCCCCATTTCGAAACCAAATCATTCTTCTTTGATGAGTTCTTGCATGTTGGCACTCTCTAAAGGTTGCTCTTCACCCACAGTAAATTCGCCGTTGTCGAACAAATCTTGGATGATGTTTCGGAGAAGGAAGCACCCTTCGGTAGTATGACCACTATGCTTGTGGTAGCCGCACCATTCACCATGTACATGATTCTTCGGTATCGTCTTCGGCTTGTACCCCTCCAAAGGCTTGACCTTTCCACTTGCCACCAAAGTTTCAATTGCTTCGGCTTGGGTTACTCCTAGGAGAGGAGTGAAGACTCGGTTGTTGGCGATACCTTTGTAGCTTTTGAGGGACGGGCCACTTGAGCATGATTTACCCTTAAACTTTGCCTTGTTGTTGGTGAGCTCTTGCAAACGGGCTTTGAGCTCGGAAACCTCTTCCTTGTGAATCTTCCTCTCGAGATCAAAACAGGCTTGCCGCAAATCGTCTTTCGGCGGGCATCCTCGGAAAGTCTATCCATTTGTTCCCCCATGGCTCTTATTATGTTGAAGAGTCTTTCGTTGGACACGGAGAAGTACCCACCATTGTTGTTGTTGCCGTTAGAAGCCATTGGACCTATTGAAAGAACACGGTTGATCTTAGGTTGGCCCCACAAATACCTTTTGAGTAAAATAAATTTAACCCACAAACACGAAAAAGACTCAACCATATAAAGAAAATGACTCTTTTTTTTTTATTTATTTACAAAAATCGGAAGGACGGAGTCCTTTTTGGGGTTTCTAGAAAAAATAGTGGAATCGTCACACTAGTATATAGACCTTCTCGCGGTCCCATATACTCATCGGATTCCACCACGCTTGTGAGACCTACATGTGTCGGGATTAAACTAAATTAATGTGATAAATCATACATGCGGGGACGGATTTTTATTTTAGTCCAAAATAACCACTTTTGGGGACGGAGTTTTATTTCGCCCATTGCAACAAGTTGGCATGTATGATTTGAAGACATTAGTTTAGGGAATTCTCGGCACATGAAAAACCGACTTGGTCACGGAGTGTTAGACCCTAGACTAGAATTGTGTGGCTTGTTCTCGGCTAAAGAGAGGCTTAAAGGTCACCCCCGGCATGTAGTCTTGAACTACGCCACGGGCTGAGGTTGACCGCTTCGAAAGAGTCAAGGTCGGGTGGAGCTTGAAACTTTCTAGGACGGGCCTCGACGGGTTTGGGGTTGGACTTGTGCGACTCGATAGTGAGCAATTGATAAGAATATGTGCATGTAGTGTGAGGTCTAACAAGTGACAAAATATATATATATATTTTTTTTCAAAAGAAATAAAAAAAAACAAATAAGCACATAATTACAACTTTCGAATCACCCGTGTGACCGATAAAAATAAACAGAAAGTAAAAACTGTTTTGTGCAGGCCCGGTGCCCACACACTGTCAAAACCACTCTTTCTGTGCACTGTTCTGTTTCTGGAAAATGCCCAGAAGCGCGCGCATTAGGATGCCTACTCGGGAGGCGCGCGCGTTAGACAAAGAGGGGCAGAGGCACCCGCATCTGGGTAACAACCTGTAAATCAGTGGGTTCAAGGGATTGCCTTGACCCTAAATAAAAATGCTTTCCCCTGCAGAATTTGTTAGCACAGAAACATGGAATGGAAGGAAAAGAAGGAAGATGGGCGATTCTGGTAATTGGGGTCGGACGCGCGCGCTTTAGGCCAAGGAGGCCAGAGGCGCGCGCTTCCCACCCTTTTTACCAGAATGCCCAAAAAACAGTAATAAGAAAACCAAAAGTTAAGAACGCATGTTTAACCTTCTAAATCGTCCCCAGCGGAGTCGCCACTGTAGATACCCCGTGGAACCACAACTTGGCTAGAGCTGTGAATTATCCTAGGATGTCTAACTTGTTTTAGATTGTTTAGAGTCGCCACCTATGTTTTTAAAGGAACATAAGAAAAACCTAGAAATAGCCTAATTTATGTACAAAACCAGAGATTCGGGAGAGAAGGGTTCGGGGGTTAGGTGACGGAGTGGGAAGTACTTAAACACCCACTCCGCCCCGCTTATGCGGGTCTTGCTACTATTGGTGTTCTGATGCTAAATGTCCTTCAATTTATTAACAGTGCTAACAATTATAATGTAAAGAAGAAGGGGAAGAAAAGAGAATTGTTTTATTTATAAATTTATGCTAAACAATTACATTAAGAAATGTATAGGAAATGAAATTAGAGATTAATATGTAGGGAGATAACCTTAACCAACTTTAATGTAGTAAAGTGGTCATTTGGTCATGTCCCAATTGATGGGGATTGCATACTAATACGACTAGAATAAAAGAGAAGAAGAATAAAAGTACCTTTAGAAAAGAGGACCTTAGACTTTGACTTGAAGATGGTGTTGTTTGTAGAGAAATGGTTGTGCAACACTTTGTGTAGTGTTTGTTTGTAGGGAAAATGTGTTGAGAGAACTTGTGTCTAGTTATTGTAGGGAAGATGAAGTTGGTCTTTTTCTAAGGTAGAAATGAGAGGTTTTTATAGGTAAATAGAGGAGGGAAAACTTGGAGGGAAATTGGTCAATCCATGCGAGATGGAATTGACCAATAGAAAATAAGATAAATAAAATAATAAATGAAATAAATAAAAGAAAATCAAATAATAATAAAAAGAAATATTTTGTTTTTTAATGAAAAGGCTAGAATAAAGGATTGGGAGTTTTTGGAACAAAGGGGGGATGAACTTGGATGTAAAAGGATGTTATTTTGTAAACTAGGAAAAGGAGGGAAATAAGGTGCAATCCGTTACTGCCAAAGTGGGAAGCGCGCGAGTCCCGCTTTTGGGGCGAGACGTGCGCGCAGCCCGTTAACAGTTCTGGAAGCGCCCGTGGCAGAAAAGGACAGAATGACCCTAAAAGTTAACTCTGTTATGCAGTTTAGTCCAAAACTAACGGAATCAGTTAGGAACTTAACCTAAGTAACAGAAATCAACAAAAATAAGTTAAATAAAAATACTTTGTATGCAATCGGGGTGAGAGGTCCAAGGCGGGGTGTCTACAGTACCAGCCATTACTGCAACCTTTTCAAGTCTCTTGGTCGCGGGATCACGGATGTAAATTACTGGAGCGATTGTGTTGGGAGTATGGAGCTACCTTGCTGATCGGACGGACCTAGAGTGCAGAAACTGTGTCAAATCCAGGCTGGGGTCCCAACAAGTCAGCTTTATGAGATATGGCTAACCAAACATGGCAGATTCACAGAGAAGGAGAGATGCCTCATATGAGACATAGATGTCTCGTACGAGACATCTAACCTGTCAGTCAGATTTGCAGATTTTAATCCTATTGGTCGGACGAAATTTAATCCATTTTGAAAGGTTACTACCTAGTTCATCTTGGAACAGTGAATTCTGTCACCCTAGAATATGAGCCCCTTTTTTTCACCTGTATTGCATTCTCCCAAACAGACAATTCGGGCAAATGTCTCATATTCTCATCGGAATCCACCATTCAATTAGCCAAACCTAAGTGATTCCGTAGTTGTTTTGCACTTTGTTAGACAACGCACTAATGCAATCAAACCTTGTGAATTTTAAGGGACAACCGAAAGGGACATGTTGAACGGTGCGGTTAAAACTAAGCCAAAATGGCATCCACAATCCCGCACAGAATAGTAAAAGTAGGAAAACACAAACTTGGATTTCCATAGAGAGGTTCTCCATTCTTTCAAAATACTTTGTTCAACATTTTACCGAAGGGAAATTCGTCATATTCATAAGGGAGGATTATAGATTGTAAAGATGCTTTATCTTGGGCAAAGATTAAAACAACCCTAAGAATCGAACCGACCGGTCTCGAGGAGTGTCTTATTAGCTACTATGTATGCATGAGGTTGATGCAAGGCTTACGGCTACGGCTCCCCATGAACACAGTCTAGGAGCGTGTCACGGAGTGGGTACACCATCTTTGGAGAGACCGGCAAAGGCCATTCGTTAGAATGGGGGTGCTGACCGACATCCGTCCTCCGATTCGGACCCAGGTTTAGGGGTATGTAGTACAATTATTCTACATGTGTGCACGTGAGTAAGAGCCAAGATCTAGGTGACAAAGAGATAATAGAGAGTTTTTTTTTTTAAGTAAAACAAAAACATCCAATGGCCGGGCCAAGTGGCTGCCTACGTTTCCCTCTTGTGGAGGAACTCAGGCCGTTGTAGTTCACACATAAAGCAAACGCAAGTAAAGCAGAGAATAAATCAATTAGCAAGTACTCCTGTAAAAAAGAGGTTATCTTTATGATATATGGGGAGTTTCATCATCGTTAGGAAGATCCTAAGACTCAGAAGCAGAGGAGGGAGCAGATCTGAAACCCTGTGTACGTGTTTGAACCAAACAAAAGTCCTTTTTCAAACCAGAGAATCAGACCAGCCGGCAGAACTGGGATGTCACGTACGAGACAACTGATCTCTCGTACGAGGCATCCTGGTCTGGGAATAGATCACAATACAGAATGCAGAATTTTAAGAATAACGACAACGATTTCAACGCAAGTCTAACCCTCTTTATGATGATCGTCCCCAGCAGAGTCACCACTGTGAGCGTGTGTTTGCGCACGAGATTTTTTCTTTGATGGCACGCTTTCAACCTTCGATTCACCTTCTTTTTGATTTGAGAGTCGCCACCATGTTATTGTCGAAACACCGACCGAGATGTCTGGATTCGGGGGTTAAGTTATGAATTGGGAAGGTCAAGGAGCACCCAATTCACCTAATCTAGGATTGGTCTTGGTAAGAAATCATCATCATCGTTTCAAAATCATGCATTCGTGTACCAAAAGATAAAAACAAACAAATAAATAATGACTTATTATTTTGGATGTCGGATCATGTGCTTCGAGACCATCTCCATGGGTTGGAGAGGCTCTAGGCTGATCCTTTAATGGAATCACACTACTTCAAACACAAAGAAGGAGATGAGAAGATAGAAAAGCTAAGATTTACCTAAGCGTTTTCTTCAAAAATCCTATGGATAGCCTTGACTAAAGGCCTTGATCCTCCAAATTTCGTGGGTATCAGAGAGGGGCTGATTAGAAGAACTTCTTTGGTCAGATTTTGAGTGGTTGTTTGGTGAATATAGAATCTACCCTTTTTCTGGTTCAAGAACCTTATATTTATAGGAGATTTTGGTTGGGTTTCGAAGTAACATGCGCAGCGGAATTAAGCATTTAAAATTTTATGAAACCCAAAGTCATAGATCGGTTCATATGATTAGATCAAATACAACAATATGAATACTAGAAAAACTAACCCTTGATGACTTTGAATTTGGTCTTTTATCTTGGTGGAGAACTTGAAGCTTTAATCACAAAAGTAAGAACACGAACTTTGAAGATGATGAGATTCACCCTCTAGCGGTATCCACACCTTGAACGAATATCAAGAACACTTGATCTTGGTTGCTAGACCAAAATTGTGAAACACGTTTTCACAATTAATATGAACTATATGGAATTTTATTTGTGTATTATTTTGTTCTTCAATCTAGGATGTCTTAGAACAAAATAAAACTCTCTCAAACTCTTTGGAGACTTGCACAAAAGCTTGGAACCAGTTCTGGCCAAATTTTGGTGTTTATATACAAGTAAGACCTATTCCAAATAGGAAACTTGTGTTTAAACCCGTCCAAAATTCTTTTCCAAATCAAATTAGGAAATCTGTCCCGACATGCTTGTGCGGCCGCCCAAAACTATCTGTGCGGTCGCCCAAAACTGTGCGGCCGCCCAGCCCAATTTGTGCGGTCACACAACATGGTTCAGAATGCCATATTTTCCATTTTAGTCATTTTTTTAAGATTCGTTCTCTCGTGTGTGACCCTCTAGGATTATAAATATGAAACCATAAGATATGATTAGGTTCTAGCAAACCATCATACCTACCCAAATAGTATAACTAGATACAAGTTCGCATTCCTTTAGAATATGTCACAATCCCTTTGTCCAAAATGTCTTTGAACACAAGTCATGGTCAATAAGTCAACTTGTTTTGTTCAATACTTTTCTCGATCCCGAATATGTTGATAATCCTGTAGATACCCCGGGGGAGCCACGGCTTTAGGCTCGAGCGCGTGAGTGATCCTAGGATGTCTAACTTGTTTTTAGAGTGTTTAGAGTCGCCACCTATGTTTTGAGGAACATAAGAAAAACCTATTGATTATAGCCTAAGTTTGATTACGAAAACAGAGATTCTTTGTTTTGAGGTTCGGGGGTTAGATTACGAGATGGGAAGTACCGAAACACCCATCTCGCCCAACTAAAGTTGGTCTTGCTTGATCAAAATCTACATGAATAATAACGTTCTTCTTCTTCTTCTTCTTTAAGTCATAAAAAGGGGGTTTAAAATAGAATTTGAAATGTAGGAGATAACTCCTTAACCGACCTCAATGAGATGAGGTGATCATTAGAGTCATGTCCCAAAATGATTTGGGTGATTGCACATTTGATTAGAGTAAAAGAGAGAGGGGAGATGAAGTAGAAAAGAAAGGAAAAGATGGACTTTTACCTACAATTTGAAAACCTTCAAATATTGCTTGATGAGATCCTTGGAGAACCTTTAGAAAGTGATTTTGGTATAGTTTTTCTAAGTTCAATTTTCGGTCCTTGAAAATGGAGGTAAAGAGAGGTTTTTATTGGTGAAAGAGAGGTGTTTTTGGTGCCAAAACTCAGTCACCAAGAAATCCTTCCCAGGCAAAATCCTGTAAATTGAGCAAGGGAGAAAATCCTGGCCAGAAATCTGTAACTGACGCCCAGAGGCGCGCGCTTCCTGCTTTGGGGGCGGGAGGCGCGCGCGCTTGGATCCTCCTGTCGGAGGCGCGCGACTCAGAGAAGGCAATTTTGACAGAATGGACTAGAAAGTCAGCCCTGTTATTCAGTTTAGTCCCTGGACTTAACGAAGTCACTCAGGAACTTAACGGAAGTGACAGAAACTAACGAGAAATACTTAAAATAGGGAGAAACACAAGATCTAATGTGCAATCAGGGTGAGCGGTCCAAGGCGGGGTGTCTACAGAGCCCCTCGGCGACGTGGATTGCAAAGAAAAACGCGTCGATGAAAGTTAAAAAAAAAACACCCGCCGAGGACATCACCAAGAAAAAAGCAAAGACTCGATGAAAGAAGGAATTTGAAATTGCGAGAGATAGTGGTGCGTTCCCTGTGTGAGCGGCTTTTGTTAATAGAGGGGGTGGCATGATTTGTTAGGTGAACCAGCCGGCTGAATATCTTGAAGGAGGCCGTTAGTGAACCTTTTGAACGAGGCCGTTAGTGAACCTTTGAGGACGAATCCGTTAGTGAAATCCGTTGATGAGGCCGTTAGTGAACCTTTGAGGACGAATCCGTTAGTGAAATCCGTTGATGAGGCCGTTAGTGAACCTTTGAACGAGGCCGTTATTGAACCTTTGAGGACGAATCCGTTAGTGAAATCCCTTGATGAGGCCGTTAGTGGACCTTTGAGGACGAATCCGTTAGTGAAATCCGTTGATGAGGCCGTTAGTGAACCTTTGAGGACGAATCCGTTAGTGAAATCCGTTGATGAGGCCGTTAGTGAACCTTTGAATGACGAATCCGTTAGTGAAATCCGTTGATAAGGCCGTTAGTGAACCTTTTGAATGAGGCCGTTAGTGAACCTTTGAAGACGAATCCGTTAGTGAAATCCGTTGGTGAGGCCGTTAGTGAACCTTTGAAGAGGCCCTTAGTGAACCTTTGAGGAGGCCGTTAGTGAACCTTTGAAGACGAATCCGTTAGTGAAATCCGTTGATGAGGCCGTTAGTGAACATTTGAATGAGGCCGTTAGTGAACCTTTGAGGAGGCCGTTAGTGAACCTTTGAGGACGAATCCGTTAGTGAAATCCGTTGATGAGGCCGTTAGTGAACCTTTGAAGACAAATCCGTTAGTGAAATCCATTGATGAGGCCGTTGCTTCGAAGTCTCGGGCCAATTGGAGTCACACTTGACTTTTGAATTGTGGGGTGCGGGCACAGTTGACCGCGACCAGAAAAATGTTCCTGCTGGGGATGAAATGTTGAGATTGATCCTTGAGGGGGGTGTGTTACCCGTGACAGAACTTAGGGAGCTTGGAATCCGTGGGAGGACAGCCTACTTTTTTGAGTGGGAGTTTCTATCCTATTTCCAATTTTTGACATGCCTTAAGGGCGGACCAGAAGAAGGTGTGCCCAACTGGGTGTCCGAGGACAGGGGCTGTGTCTTGATTTAAGCTGGAGATCTCTGACAAGGCCTTTTCTTGATGTGATTTAGACTTGGGAGGCGCGCGCTTTCCTCTGTAGGTTTGGGACGCGTGCGCATTTCAGACTGCTGGCGGGTGGCGCGCGCGTCTGGGAGGCGGAATTCCGGGCTTGATATTTGCTGACCAAAAGAGCCCCCAACAGCTATAATATCATCTTCTGTTCGACCACTTGATTCTCACAGCTCCTTTCTGCCATTCTTGAACACCATATTATTGCTTAACTTTGCTTGTGATCAACATTTTCCATGGCTTCCAATCCTTTTGCCCTTGATGCCAAGGTTGTTAGTGAGTATGAAAAGGACTTGGGCACTTTTGTGCATTCTTTCAAGACCCATCCCAAGAAGGCCATCATTAAAGACTTCAGGTTCCGAATTCTTTTCACCTTGCGGACGTTGAAACCGGATTGGGATTTGTTGAGAGCTGTCGCGGCTTTCTGGGACTGCGATAGCCATACCTTCAACCTTTCAGCTAATGAAATGGTGCCGACTGTTGACGATTTCGGGGCCATCCTTGGCATGCCTTTGGCCGGTCGGATTGCCGTCCCTAAATATCACCGTGGTGCCATTGACTCTTGGGTTGAGTTACTGAATCTCCCTGTTGAGGACGTGAGGAAGATGTTGAACGGTACCGTGATTGACATAACTGAGTTGCCGATGTTCTTCAGTTTACACTCGGAGGACCCGGTGGTTCAATCTTTCAAAAGGAATGCCATGGCCGTTTGTCTCTTCAGCGAAGTACTGTTTGTTACACCCTTCGGGACTGCGGACGTGCAGTTGGCTGAGATTATTTTGCAAGCTAAGGAGCAGCAATTTAGTGTAATCCCTCTTATTGTAGGGGAGACGTTGCACGGCCTTGATGAGTTACATAGGACGGGCAAGATTTGTCGGGGAAGCCCTTTGCTCTTGACCATATGGCTCCGAGAACACTTCAAGATTTATTCTCCGGATGGTGATTTGTCTCCTTTTGCTGTTCATAGGAGGAAGTTGTTGATCCGGGATTTATCTGAAGATGGTTGGAAGAAATTCTTTGCCTCTCGGATAACTGTCGACATTGAGTGGTGCCCTCTTTCTTGGGGTCTTCGTCCTTTTGTGGAATGGACTCTTGGTTTTCAGAACGTGGTTGTACCTGGCTTAAGAGATTCTTCATTTTACCAGCCAGAGCGGGTTCTGCGGCAGTTCGGTCGCCAACAGACAATTCCTTTTCCGAGGGACGGAATGCTTCGTCCAGTTGCTTACATGGGTCCTGACTTCTCGAGTGAGCTTCAGTCGGCTTGGGGAGATGACCGCAACCGTTGGGCTTTTGCTCCTCTGCATCGGGGGAGTGTCTTCCTTCCCGAGAGCTACTTGGATTATTTATTTGGCACCCTTTACCGTGGCATCACTTAGGTCGATGTGCTTCGTGCCGAGTTGTTGGGAAAGGGTTTTGAGCCTAGCAGCACTTTGAGATATAGGGAGGCTACTGCTGATTCGAGTAACATTCTCGCTGACCCTTTCGGTACTCCTTTGGATGACTTTTATGCTAGGTGACGTGTTGCAACACAGAAGGTTTCGGTGCGTATTAGTGATCTTTCGTTACCCAAGAAGAAAAGGATTGAGAGACAATCGGGTGGTCCTTTGAAAGCTAAGAGAAAATTGGATTTTTCTTAGTACTCTAAGAGATTGCAATTAGACCACTTTGTTTTAGGATTTAATATTTTGATGTCTTTTGTTGCTCAATAAATCCGTTGCAATGGTTTGAATAATTCATTGAATGAATTAAAATTGCATTTTGTTATTTGAAGTGAATTGGGTATTTTTGATATGTTTTAGACCGCACCCGAAGGTTGCCTACGTTCCTCCAGTTGGGAGGCTCAGGTCTTCGTAGTTCAAACAAACAAAGACCATTTTTTTTTTTTTTGTGCACCCTGTTTTTTGCCTAGACCGCCCTTTCGGGTTTTCAATCTAGCGGGCTTCTTTTTTCCACGTGCTCTAATTTTTGCCTAGGCCGCCCTTGCGGGTTTTCAACCTAGCGAGCGATTTTTTTTATTTTTTTTTATATATGGTCTTTGTTTATTAAGCGTAGAACCTCTTGAGCTTGTCGAGGTTAACCTCCTTTGGCAGCTGGTCACCATCCAAATCTACGAGCCGGACTGCACCGCCGCTTAGTATCTTCTTGACCACGTACGGACCGATCCATCGGGGTCCCCATTTCCCCAGGGGATTCATGGCGTAAGGAGGATGTTGTCTTAAGACCAAATCTCCCACATTGATGTTTCGAGGCTTCACCTTTTTGTTGAAAGCTCTTGCCATCCTTTGCTGATACGCCCTTGTGCGTTCGAGTGCCCTTAACCTTTTCTCGTCGAGTAAGGCTAGCTGTTCGTATCGACTTTGCATCCAGTTGACCTCGTTGACTTGATTCTCGAGGAGGACCCGTAGAGATGGGACTTCAAGTTCGATAGGGAGTACGGCTTCAGAACCATAAACTAATGCATAAGGAGTTTCTCCTGTTGCGGACCGTATTGATGTGCGGTAGCCCCACAATGCTAATGGTAGCTTTTCGGGCCAATCCCTTCCTGTTGAGGCCATTTTCTTGACGATGGTCTCGATGGTTTTATTTGCTGCTTCAACCGTGCCATTTGCTTGGGGACGGTAAGGAGATGACTTGTGCTTGGTGATCTTGTATTCTACCAAAAGTGCATCCATTTCCATCCCAAAGTGAGAGCCGTTGTCGGAAATGATTTCATGAGGCACGCCGTATCGGCACATGATATTAATCTTTACAAATTCGGCCACTTTCTTGGCGTTGAGGGTCCGATAGGCTTGTGCTTCGACCCACTTTGTGAAGTAGTTGACTGCCACTAGGACGAATGACTGCCCATTGCTCCCGGCAGGATGAACCTTACCGATGATGTCTATCCCCCAACAAGAGAAAGGCCAAGGTGTGACCATGTTGTAAAGTTGTGAGGGTGGAGCATGTTGCAGATTAGCGTGGAATTGGCACTTGGCACACCTTTTGACTTTCTCGATACAGTCTCGTTCCATAGTACTCCAATAGTAACCAATGCGAAGTATCTTCTTGACTAGCATAAACCCATTCATGTGGGGTCCACATTCTCCTTCGTGCACTTCACACATTATCTCTTGAGCTTCGGCCTCATTGGCGCATAAGAGATTGATCCCGTCGTGGTGCCTTTTATAGGCTAGGTCCCCAATCAGTAAGTACCGAGAGACTATCCTTTGCAGAGCTGCTTGAGACTTCTTATTGCTATTCTCGGGATAAGTGCCATCTTTGAGGAAGTTCATGATATCCGAATACCACGGAGAGTTTGTTTGCATCTCGTTGATCTCGATACTCATGCAATATGCCGGACTGTTCCTTCGAGCAATTTTGAAGGGCTTCACCATTTTCCCTTTGGGCATTTCGACTAATGAAGCTATAGTGCCAGTGCATCGGCGAAGCGATTCTTATCCCTTGGTAGGTAGTTGAAAGTGATCTCTTGGAATTGTTCAACCAGTTCTTCAAGGTGCTGACCATACTGTTGGAGAGTCGGGTCTTGGGTTCGCCACTTTCCCGATTGCTGATTGATAAGGAGCAAAGAGTCGCCGAATACTTCTAGTTCTGTGATGTTTCTGTCGAGAGCTGCTTCGAGCCCCGCTATACATGCTTCGTACTCGGCAATGTTGTTGGTAGCTTCGAATTCCAGGCGGATGGCAATGGGAGTGTAGATGTCTTTTGGATCGACAAGCAATACCCCTATACCAAAACCGTGTTTATTGGCGGCGCCATCGAAAAAAAGTTGCCACTTATTTTCCTCGGTTGCAGTACAAATTAAATGCTCGTCGGGGAACTGTACGTCTTCCCCCTTCACTTCGTCACACGGGAATTCGGCAAGCTGGTCACTGAACTTATTTTCCTCAGTTGTAGTACAAATTAAATGCTCGTCGGGGAACTGTACGTCTTCCCCCTTCACTTCGTCACACGGGAATTCGGCAAGCTGGTCACTGAACACTTTCCCCCTGACGGATTTTAGTGTGACGTAAGTGATATCATAGCCGGCGAGCATGAAGTACCATTTGGCTATTCTTGTTGACATGAAAGGCTTCTCGAATATGTAGCGGAGCGGGCCCACCTTTGCTACTAGCTTGATCGGAAAAGCTTCCATATAGTGTTTGAGCTTTTGAGTGACCCAAACCAATGCTGCACATGACTTCTCTAAGACAGAGTAGTTCTTTTCGCCTCCTTGGAATCGGCGACTGACAAAATAAATGGCGTTCTCCTTTGTGGACTCTCGTTGCTCTTGTGCTAACATAGCCCCTAGGGCTTCATCATTGACAGTGAGATAGAGCAAAAGAGGTTTCTCCTTGTGCGGCGGAACTAGAACAGGGGGGAACGTCAAGTAATGCTTCACTTGATCGAAGGCTTCTTGGCACGCGTCGGTCCATTCTAGAGCCACATTCTTCTTGAGTAGCTTGAAGATTGGCTCGCACATGGAAGTGAGTTGGTGCACAAACCGACTGATGTATTGTAGTCTGCCCATGAAACCTTTAATCTCTTTCTGCGTCTTTGGAGGAGGCATGTCAATGATTGCCTTGATTTTGGAGGGGTCTACTTCAATTCCCCTTTCAGTGACCATATAACCAAGAACTTTGCCTCGGATAACCCCGAACGTGCACTTTGCAGGGTTGAGCCTCATCTTGTGTTGACGAAGCCTTTCGAAGAACTTGCGGAGATCGATTAAATGTTGACCATCGGTCCCTTTGGAGTGAATGATCATGTCGTCCACATAGACCTCGATTTCTTTGTGAATCATATCGTAGAACAAGTCTGTCACGGCTCTTTGGTAGGAAGCCCCAGCGTTTCTTAACCCAAATGGCATGACTGTATAGCAAAAGGTACCCCACGGTGTTGTGAAGGCTGTCTTGTGTTGGTCTTCCTCGACCATGAGAATCTGATTGTACCCAGCAAACCCATCTACGAATGAGCGGACCTCGTAGGCAGCAGTGGAGTCGACCAGCATGTCGATATTAGGGAGGGGAAAATCATCCTTTGGGGAAGCTCTGTTCAAATCCCGGAAGTCCACACAAACTCGAACCTTGCCGTTTGCCTTTCTGACTGTCACGATGTTGGCTAACCATGTCGGATACTCGATAACCTTGATGAAACCCACACTGAGGAGCTTCTCAATCTCTTCTTTGACCTGCAGAGACCATTCTGGCTTGATCTTTCTGAGCTTCTGCTTTACTAGCCTGGCATCTTCTCTGATCGGAATCCTGTGCTCCGCTACCTTTCTGTCCAAACCCGTCATGTCTTTGTATGACCATGCGAACACATCCACGAATTCCCGTAGTAATGCAGTCAATCTGTCTCTGTCGTCCCCCTTGAAGAAGCTTCCAATCTTAGTCTCTCTTGGTTCTTCTTCGGTACCCAGATTAACAACATGCAATTCTTCGTCAGCCTTTGGACCATTTTCACCACGACTACGGACTTGTTGAGCAAGTTCATTTAAGTATGTTGTGTTTTCGTGGTCTATTTCATCATAATTTGAATCGTTATTAACTTGTTCGTTAAGTTCATTATTAGTTAATTCATCATTTATGATGTTTGCAATCTCAGGGTACTCAGAAATATCAATTTTTTCATTAGCAAAGAAAGGAAACACACGCTCGGCTATGGCCTCCAAATCCACTTGGGTGAGGTTATTAGAGACACTCTCGGACTCGAAAGTAAGTGTGAGCCGCTCTTCCTTTGTTGCTGTGCAGGGTATGCAACCCATTTCTTGGACTAAGAATTCTTCGGATACCATGGGCCCTTTCGTAGAATACCAATTGTTGATCGGCTCGGAGCTTGGCGGGATCTCACTGAGAGTCTCGTTTATGATGACGGTGTCATGGATGGCGTTGACTTGGCATTCATTCATTATGGCAAGCTCTTCGAACATGGAGGCTAAATCTGTAAGTTCTTCCCCCATGGTGATTTCTGTCTCGGATTCTATAGTCATCTTCCTTCCCCACCATTCACGGGGCGACATGGGAGTTGGTTCCCTTTCGGATTTCTGGATCTCACAATCGGAGAAGATTTCGAGGCCGGGCTTTTTGACACCCTTATTGTTAACCCATGGCTCGGGAAAGATCATGTATGGAACGTCTTCCCCTTGGCGGACAAAATAGCCATTCAACGTCTTGCGATAAGGCCTTAGATTAGGGACCTCATAACGACGGCCTTCTTTACGAGCTCGGGCCTTTTCGTTCTTGATCGCTTGCTCTTGTTTCAAGTCTTCTCTGGAAGGCTCGTACCCCAAACCGAATGTGTTCTTGACAAATGGGACTTGCACAGGGTGTAGGATTCCTTATTGATATTTCCCTAGGCCTAAACCAGGGAAGTAGTCCATATTCCTCATCATGCGGAGGACTTTGTGATTGTTGGGGTCCATTATCCGTTTCCCCCTTCTTTGTCAATGGCGTTGATTTAGACGCCGGAGAGAGTGGAGTCTGGTAAACCATGCTGAACTTGGTGGACGGGCTCACCTTTTCTGTGGATAGTGACGTTTTCAGCCATGACGGTCACTATTTCGTCACCATTTCGGATCTTGACACATTAGTGGAGAGTTGACGGTACGGCATTAGCACTGTGAATCCATGGTCGACCCAAAAGTAAGTTGAACGAGGCCGGGATATCAAGCACTTGGAATGGAACGGACATGACCATGCTCCCAAACTCAATGTCTATTTCGATCATACCCATGACTGTACGGGCGGTGCTGTCATAACCTCGGATTACTTGAGTAGAAGGCTTCAAATCGGAATCCTTAAGCCCCAGTATGCCCATGATTCTGCCAGGCATGAGGTTGAGTGCGGAACCACCGTCCACTAATACTCTTGAGACGGGCCTCCCCTTGCTCGTACCTTGAGGTAAATAGCTTCGTTGTGGTCGGGACCAAATGGTGGAAGGTCCATATCGGTAAAGGTGATGACGTTGCCAAAATGAATGTGACCGATCATTGCCGTGAGGTCCTCGGGAGTAGTATCGGGAGAAACTGATGTATCATCGAGATTGCGGATGACAAGATCTCGGTGTTTCTTTGAGGATGCAATGAGGTCCCAAATAGAGATGTTGGCTTGAGTTTTCTTGAGTTGGACAAGTAGAGGGTCTTCGGGAGTGTCGCGAGCTTGCGGTCTTTGAGAAGAGGAGCTTGGTGCGGAAGTGGAAGGGTTGCTTGCTTTGACTCGACCGGATCGAGTTAGCATGTTGACGTTCCCATCTTGCTTCTTTTTCCTATTCTCTAGTACTTCCCTTATTACCTCATCGTAAGTCACTACATAACAAGAATTGTCAAGTTTATTCATAACATTGGGGCCCCAATTCACAATTGGGATTGAATGGGTGGTCCCCTCGAGTTCTCCCATCTCTATTACATTGACATGTTCGTCATTAGTCACTACAAATTCTTTCTTATCTATGAGATCTTGAATGACATTGCGGAGAATGAAGCAATCCTCGGTGGTGTGGCCACTATATTGGTGGTAGCCACAATATTTGTGGTGAGCATGATTGGGGTGGACCGTCTTGGGTTGGTACCCTTGCACGGGTGTGACTTGACCCTTTGCCTTGAGGACTTCGAACACTTCGGTTTGAGTCATGCCTTGGAGAGGCGTGTAGACACGGTCATTTCGAGACTTCTTCCCTTGGGGTGGAGGAACCTTTTTGTAATTCCCCTTGTCAATAGTGACGGCGTTGACCGAGGCCTCTTTTGTGGAGTTGGAAGCGGCCTTGTAGCGGTAAGTAGGAGTGGCCTTCTTAATCTCCTTGAGCAAGTAATCCATGCGTACCCCCGCCTCATACATTTGGGAGAAGTCGGAGTAGCAAGCCCCACTTAGGTGGGTGCGGAGATCAATCTTGAGACACTTGAGAAAGATGTCCATTTGCTCTTTTGTGTTCGGCCTCTCAACAATTTCAGAGAGTTTATCATTCCATCTCCTTGTGAAGTCAATGAAGGACTCGTTGTCTCTTTGAGTAGTGTTCTCTAGCTCTTTCCTTGTGGGCCGGTGAGTGGTGTTGCCTTGGTATTGGTTCTTGAAGGCAAGCATGGCGGAGTCCCAATCAAGACGGACAGTGAGCGGGAGAGTAGCATACCAATCTTTTGCCGCCCTCTCGAGAGTGAGAGGAAAGCATTGAGCCATCACCTTGGGGGAGACCTTCTTCGGAACCATTGCCCAAATATAAGTCTCAATGTGAGCCATGGGACAAGAGTTGCCCTTGAATTTGCTTATGTCGGGCATCTTGAACTTATCGGGAAGAGCGGCCATAGTACTCATGAGGATGGATGATTGATAAAGGCTTGTGTCGGAGCCTTTCCCCATGTTGAGCCCATTGAATTTTTGGTCGATGTAGGCCTTGATAGAATCCACCATTTTGGGCTCATTGTTCTCGGAACTCGGTTCCCCCATTTTCTTGGTGCGGGTGTTGACATAAGGACTTTTGAACAAACCCTCGGTCCATTCGGATTCATCATCATTATTCTTGTTCTTCCCCTTGGCAAGGTTAGTGAGCTTTTCTTTCATTAGCTCCATCTCGGCCTCGTGGGCCTCCCTTTGGCTGTCGAGGTGGGATTGCCAAATGTCGTCTTTGCTTTGTGCCTCCTTATTAAGGGTGGAGACTTGCTCTTGGAGGAGTTGGACCATGGTTGAGAGCTGTTCGAGAGACATGGTGTTGCTGCTGCCGGTCATGGTTGATGTAGGAGCTGTTGGAGTGATCTCTTCACGGACTAACCGATTTGCCGAATCCCGGTAGACTCTGTAAGTACCAATTGAACCTATATTGCAGAAGAGGCCCTTGTCAGTCTTGAGTAACACTTGCAGTCCATGAAGAGGCTTAGAACACACAGTTGGGCACACGACTCGAACCACATAAGAAAAGACTCTTTTTTTTTTTTATAAGTCGGAGGGAATGAATCCCTTTTGGGGTTTCTAAGAAAATAATGGAATCGTCACACTAGTATATAGACCATCTCGCGGTCCCATATACTCATCGGATTCCATCACGCTTGTGAATCCTACATGTATCGGGATTAAACTAAATTAATGTAGTAAAGCATACATGCGGGGATGGATTTTTATTTTCGTCCAAAATAACCACTTTTGGGGACGGATTTTTTTTGCGTCCGTTTCAACAAGTTGGCATGTATGATTTGAAGACATTAGTTTAGGGAAATCTCGGTACATGGAAACCGACTTAAGTCACGGAGTGTTAGACCCTAACTAGAATTGGGTGGTTTGTGCTCGGCTTGAATATGAGGCTCAAAGGTCACCCCCGGCATGTAGTCTTGAACTACGCCATGGGCTGAGGTTTACCGCTTCGAAAGAGCCATGGTCTGGTGGAGCTTGAAACTTTCTAGGACGTGCCTCGACGGGTTTGGGGTTGGACTTGTGCGACTCGATAGTGAGCAGTTCATAGGAATATGTGCATGTAGTGTGAGGTCTAACAAGTGACAAAAAAATTTTATTTTATTTTATTTTTTGAAAAGAAAGAAAAACACACAAAACACATAAGCACATAAAATTACAACTCCCGAATCACCCGTGTGACCGGTAAATAAAACACAAAATTAAAACAGCCGAGGGTTCAATTCTGTTCTGATGCAGGCAACTATGCCCACACCCCACTGTTCTGCTCAGTCACTGAAACCTGTCTCTGTTCTGGGAATCAACCCAGAAGCGTGCGCCTCTGAGTGCTGATGTGGACACGCGCGCATGGCGCAATGCTTATGGGAGGCGCGCGCTTCTGGGCACACCTGTCAGAATGTCAGACTTTGGACTCAGGGGATTGCCCTGGTCCTATGTTCATATTGTAACCCCTGCAGAAGTGATTAGTGCAGAATAGTATAAGAAGAAGATGAAAACATGAAGAAGTGGGCGATTCTGGTTCTTGATGCGGGATGCGCGCGCCTTAGGATTAAGAGGCCAGACGCGCGCGCCTCCCCCATCAGGAATCAGAATGCCCAGAAAAGATGTAGATTTCGATCAGAATGCAAGTTTAACCCTCAAATATCCCCAGCGGAGTCGCCACTGTAGATACCCCGGGGGAGCCACGGCTTTAGGCTCGAGCGCGTGAGTGATCCTAGGATGTCTAACTTGTTTTTAGAGTGTTTAGAGTCGCCACCTATGTTTTGAGGAACATAAGAAAAACCTATTGATTATAGCCTAAGTTTGATTACGAAAACAGAGATTCTTTGTTTTGAGGTTCGGGGGTTAGATTACGAGATGGGAAGTACCGAAACACCCATCTCGCCCAACTAAAGTTGGTCTTGCTTGATCAAAATCTACATGAATAATAACGTTCTTCTTCTTCTTCTTTAAGTCATAAAAAGGGGGTTTAAAATAGAGTTTGGAATGTAGGAGATAACTCCTTAACCGACCTCAATGAGATGAGGTGATCATTAGAGTCATGTCCCAAAATGATTTGGGTGATTGCACATTTGATTAAAGTAAAAGAGAGAGAGGAGATGAAGTAGAAAAGAAAGGAAAAGATGTACTTTTACCTACAATTTGAAGAACTTCAAGTGTTGCTTGATGAGATCCTTGGAGAACCTTTAGAAAGTGATTTTGGTATAGTTTTTGTAAGTTCAATTTTCGGTCCTTGAAAATGGAGGTAAAGAGAGGTTTTTATAGGTGAAAGAGGGGTGTTTTTGGTGCCAAAACTCAGTCACCAAGAAATCCTTCCCGGGCAAAATCCTGTAAATTGAGCAAGGGAGAAAATCCTGGCCAGAAATCTGTAACTGACGCCCAGAGGCGCGCGCTTCCTGCTTTGGGGGCGGGAGGCGCGCGCGCTTGGATCCTCCTGTCGGAGGCGCGCGACTCAGAGAAGGCAATTTTGACAGAATGGACTAGAAAGTCAGCCCTGTTATTCAGTTTAGTCCCTGGACTTAACGAAGTCAGTCAGGAACTTAACGGAAGTGACAAAAACTAACGAGAAACACTTAAAATAGGGAGAAACACAAGATCAAATGTGCAATCGGGGTGAGCGGTCCAAGGCGGGGAGTCTACAAATCCAAACGACATTGATCCAATTAATCCATTTGAGTTTGGCCAAACATTTCATCAACATCATTCCTTCGAGGGGCCCAAGCTTGACATCTCTCCGAAAAGGGACAAATCCATTTAGCTTATTATTCTTCTCTACGTGAATCCGATTATGCCAATCATACCCTTTATAGCTACCTGTTTAAGGGTAACGTTTGAATATGTCAAACATAATCTTCATCAAGTGGAAGACTATAATAACTTCATGTCTAAGGATTCAAATGACATAACTAATATGATATTTATATATGACATTGACCATGACATAAATCTCACACCGCGGGTCATGTCCAGTACCTTGTTCCAAACAAGTACCCATAAATCTAACATGATCATCCCATGATCATTTAGCCTTTATACTAGTGCTTAACAAACTCTAGGGACGGAGATTATTATAAGCAAACATGAGCATTAATAATAACCTAAATATCTCTTCATTAATATGAATATAATGATAACACATACAACGTTTAACAAACGTGCCTAGGGCACCAACACCAACAATCTGCCACTTGCCCTAGGCTCAATCTCTAGGTATCTAATACCCATGGACCTAACATGACCATCATGTTTAGCTTGTTGAAGTCCCTTTGCTAGCGTGTCCGTAACGTTATCATTAGTTGGTACTTTGCATATAATTACGTCTCTCTTATCAATAATTTCTCGAACGATATGAAAATGCCTAAGTATGTGTTTGGATTTAGGATGTGCTCTTGGTTCCCTTGCTTGATCAATAGCACCACTATTATTAATAATAAGGTCTATTGGATTAGCAATGCTAGGAACCATCTCAAGTTCAACAATGAACTTCTTAATCCAAACCACTTCCTTTGCAGCATCCAATGCGGCAATATACTTAGATTTAGTTGTAGAATTAGTGACTGTACTTTGCTTGGAACCATTCCAACTTACAGCTCCACTATTCGACACATGCACAAAATCCGATTGCGATTTTTTATTATCTTTGTTAGTTTGGAAGCATGTATTCGAGATCATCTTCCATACCTCTATAGATCATAAACGAATCTTTAGTCCTTCTAAAGTTCTTAAGAATCGCTTTTACAGCCACCCAGTGAATCTCACCGGTGTCGGATTGATATCTACTCGTCATGCTCCAAGCATTTAGATATATCCGGCTTAGTACTTATCATGGCATGGTGGATCCAATTGCCGAAGCAAATGGCATCTCACTCATTTTCTCATGGCAACCGTCCTCTCTTAGAATTTTTGTTGCATAATCTTCTAATGACTTTATCAATGTATGTACTTTGGCTTTAAACCAATTAGCTTCCTTGATGCCAAGGACATATGCGGTTTCATCCATATCTTTCATTGCGAAGCACTTTCCAAACAAAGTCTTTACAGACTGACGTGTAGGAATGTCGTTTCCAATGAGAAATACGTCATCCACATATTTAAATAAGGAATAGCACTATGCTCCCACTAATCTTCTTGTATATACAAGGTTCATCTTCGTTCTTGATAAAACAAAACCATTTTGATTTATCAAAACGGAGATTCTAACTCCCATAAGCTTGCTTTAATCCATCCAATGGATTTCTGCAACTTACATAATTTATTAGAATTTTCTTTGACTATCAAAACCTTTAGGTTGTATCCTATACATCCTTAAGTTAGTTCCCGTTGAGGAACGCTTGTTTTGACATCATTTTGTCAAATTTCATATTCCAAATATGAAGATTTGACTATGAGAATTCTAGTAAGTTCCTTGCTACCCATGTAAGTTTTCTCTAATAAATTCATTCCTCTCCTTTGGGTTTTACACCTTAGGTTAGAATGATCAAGTTCCAAACTTGATTATTATACATGGATTGCCTTTTAGATTTTATGACTCCAAGTCATTAATCTAAGTGTGGAGCGGACATTGCTTCTTTGATAGGTGGTAAATACTTCATTCTCAATGAACTTTACCTTAATACTTTCTATTTTGAAATATCCAATATTTATTGTTATAGATTGTACCATATCATGTATGCAAGTACTTGTATATTATGAACGGTTTTTCACAAAACATTGTGAAAGATTGTTCAACTTCTTTCTTAGGTTAAATAATATTTTCTAGGTCTCGGACCATCCGAGAATATTTTACTCCCACTGGTTCTTTTAGAGATAAACCATTTATCTAGAAAAGTACCATCATAAGCAACAAACTATTTGTTTCTTACGAGTAAAATACTATCCTCAAGTTTCCTTAGGATATCCCATGAAAATATATTTATAAGATTTAATTATGAGTGTGTCGCAGACAACTCCTTTCCAAAAAAGTCTCACAGTCTTAAATCTTTACGAAAGACAAACCGAGTTTTATTTCACCTTTTAACCTCTTTTGATGGAACTCAAATTAGTGTAATTATAGCGGTTTCAAATACATAACCCAAAAAACAAATAATGGAAGATCATTCTGACATTATCATCTAATGAACCATATCCAATAAGGTTCTTACACTTCCACGTAGATACATCATTTAGAATGGTGTTCTTAGTGAAGTTAATTGTGAAACCATTTCACAATCTTAACAATGATTGTCAAATTCTTGGTTTAATTATTCATCATCATGATTGAATCAGAATCTTTGAACAGTTTTACCAAGTCCGACTAAAATTCTCTTTTAGCATTGCTAATTAATGCACCATATACATGGACATGTATTAGGTCAAGTAAGATATTAGCCTTTCACTATTCATAGCAAAAGATGTCTTGGTCCAAGTAAATAAAATTTGAATAAATCATATGATTCCAAATCATATGACTTAAAACTCCGTCCCATGGAATTTTAGATATGCATTTCTTATTTATTTGATCAAAACATTAATGCATAAAGAATTTTAATTATTTATGTTATAGCTTTTATTACTTTGTTCTTCAAGATTTAGGATATAAAATTTATTTATATGATAACACAATGAAGCAAATCATAATAAATAAAGCACTTTTCTTATTCCAAATAAAAAATAAATATCCTTCATTATCTTATAACAAAATAATATTTTCTAGTTCATTAGTAAAGTCACTTTACAAGTGTTCTACGAACAATGTTGCAACCATTGCATCATTACCATTCATAGTAAAGTTTGATCTATGAATGGTAATGTGATTATAAATGAAGATGATGAGTTTCACCCTCTAGAGGTATCCACACCTTGAACGAATATCAAGAACACTTGATCTTGGTTGCTAGACCAAAATTGTGAAACACGTTTTCACAATTAATATGAACTATATGGAATTTTATTTGTGTATTATTTTGTTCTTCAATCTAGGATGTCTTAGAACAAAATAAAACTCTCTCAAACTCTTTGGAGACTTGAACAAAAGCTTGGAACCAGTTCTGGCCGAATTTTGGTGTTTATATACAAGTAAGACCTATTCTAAATAGGAAACTTGTGTTTAAACCCGTCCAAAATTCTTTTCCAAATCAAATTAGGAAATCTGTCCCGACATGCTTGTGCGGCCGCCCAAAACTATCTGTGCGGCTGCCCAAAACTGTGCGGCCGCCCAGCCCAATTTGTGCGGTCGGACAACATGGTTCAGAAGGCCATATTTTCCATTTTAGTCCTTTTTTTAAAGATTCGTTCTCTCGTGTGTGACCCTCTAGGATTATACTAAGTTGGCAATGGGTTCAAACATGAAACCATAAGATATGATTAGGTTCTAGCAAACCATCATACATACCCAAATAGTATAACTAGATACAAGTTCGCATTCCTTTATAATTTGTCACAATCCCTTTGTCCAAAATGTCTTTGAACACAAGTCATGGTCAATAAGTCCACTTGTTTTGTTCAATACTTTTCGCGATCCCGAATATGTTAATAATCCAAACGGCATTGATCCAATCAATCCATTTGAACTTGGTCAAACATTTCATCAACATCATTCTTTCGAGGGGCCCAAGCTTGACATCTCTCCGAAAAGGGACAAATCCATTTAGCTTATTATTCTTCCCTACGTAAATCCGATTATGCCAATCATACCCTTTATAGCTACCTGTTTAAGGGTAACGTTTGAATGTGTCAAACATAATCTTCATCAAGTGGAAGACTATAATAACTTCATGTCTAAGGATTTAAATGACATAACTAATATGAGATTTATATATGACATTGACCATGACATAAATCTCATACCGCGGGTTATGTCCAGTACCTTGTTCCAAACAAGTACCCATAAATCTAACATGATCATCCCATGATCATTTATCCTTTATACTAGTGCTTAACAAGCTCTAGGGATGGAGATTATTATAAGCAAACATGAGCATTAATAATAACCTAAATATCTCTTCATTAATATGAATATAATGATAACACATACAACGTTTAACAAATGTGCCTAGGGCACCAACACCAACAATTTTGACCTAGGGTATTGGCCAAGAAGGTAAGTTGAAGTGGGAATCAATGAGTTGCTCTCCACAGAGGTATTTTTGGACTCTAGGATCGGCCATTAGGTTTTCTCAGATTGCATGAGTGTTTGCCAAGAAAATGGGTTAAGATCAACAAGGAAACTGACCAAAAACCTGACTATCAAGGGGGATACCTCGTACGAGACATCAATGTCTCGTACAAGGCATCTAAGTACTGGAATCACTTATTTGCCCTCTACGATAGTTTTAATGTTCAGTTTGGCCCCTAACTAACGGAGTCAGTCAGAAACTTAACAAAACATGTCCAACTTAATGAGTTTTGACCCAAATCAAAGGCGAGATACAGAAGTAGTGTGATTATAAATGAATGTCCAAAATGGGGTGTCTACAGAGCCCCTCGGCGACGATACTTATGGATGAAGTACCGTCGTCGATAGAAAATACACCATTTTGAACTAGGGGTATGGTCGTGCTAAAAAGCTACCTACGTATTCCTTAGAAGGAAATCAGACCAAACGTAGTTCGACTCTAAAAATACGCAAAAACTGAGGTTTAAGGTATTTTGAAAATCATTTTTGAAAGCAAAACTTGCGATAAGTAAAGCTTAGAGTTTAGAGAGTACCCATACTGAGGAATCAATAGCTTTGACCCAATTCTGAATATACTCCCTTTTTGCCGATGACGAACCATCTTCAGTTTCAATCCATACTGAGGAAATCAATCTCTTTGACTCCAATTCTGAACATGCCCTGTTGTTGATGACGAACCGCCTTCGATTTTGGAGACGCCAGTTGCCTGGACCTTGCTTCTCCTTCCCAATGAGTTTGTCCCTTACGTTGGAAAATGTGAATCCTATGTTATTAACGTACGTCTTGATAACAATTATCAGACTCTGGGTTTAGAGATGCCAATTACTCAGACCTCGCTTCTCCTTTCAACGCGACTGCCTTTCCGTTGAAAATGTGAATCCTATGCCATTAACTTACGTCTTGATGACAATTATAGGACTCTAAATGGTGGGATCCTGTGTTGTTAACTTACGTCTTGACAACAGTCGTGAGATACCCGGATGTGGAGACGCCAATTACTCGGACCTCGCTTCTCTTTCAAACGCGACTGCCTTTCCGCCAGAAAAGTGAATTCTATGCCATTAACTTACGTCTTGATGACAATTATGGGACTCCAAATGGTGGGATCTTGTGTTGCCAACTTACATCTTAACAACAGTCGTGGGATACCCGGTTCTAAATCCTGTGCCATTATCTTACACCTTGATGACAGTCGTGGGATAACTGATTGCAAATCCTGTGCCATTAGCTTACACCTTGATGGCAGTCGTGGGATTTAGAGTTTCCTGGTGCAGATTCTTATTGCTCACCCATGATCTTGGATGCGCGGTGAGGATAAATTCATACTGAGAAACAACTTTGCTTGTTCTAATTCTGAAAATATCCATTTGTTGACGAATCAATGTTCCATCTTGAACCGGGTTCAGATTCGACCTCTTGGTCTAAAGCAGGGCTTTTTCTGACCTTTCTGTTAAAAGCAGGGCTTTTCTGGAATTTCTCAAGAAAACATGGTTTTCTGAGACTTTTTGGAGATCTCTCGTACGAGGGAATGATGTCTCGTACGAGACTTTTCTGTTTTTGCGCAGAACAGAGGCATTTCAGGCGCTGGAAGTGATTTTCAAATCACTTTTCCTATTCCCTTCTCGAGAGGTACAATACTCATCTTCTTCTGTATTCCTCCTTCATTTCAGCCCCAGTTTATTGTGATAGCATTCCTCATTTGAGCTATAGTGTATTGACCTCTTTTATGTTTCTCCCATTTTGCAGGCTTGGGGATACGCCATGTTTGGTCTCTTTACTTTCAATCTTCGAGACAATACTGTTATGTTCCCCGATACTCTGAGGTGGCGCCGGGATAACAGGGATACCCGTGATGAGCAGGCCGAGGAGGCTGATATGACGGTGGAGCGCATGAGGCTATATTTTGATAGGTGGGAGGCCG
Source organism: Campanula takesimana (assembly GCA_026119855.1). Taxonomy (NCBI): domain Eukaryota; kingdom Viridiplantae; phylum Streptophyta; class Magnoliopsida; order Asterales; family Campanulaceae; genus Campanula; species Campanula takesimana. The sequence goes on along the minus strand of JAOWBW010000937.1, from coordinate 237,891 downwards.
TCCCAGAGTCCGATGTTGCCTTCTACCCATGGTAGAGCTTGGGCATTGACCATGTTTATGGGTTTGCCGGTATGAGGCTGTTGATGATTGGCCTTGGTGGTGGATGATTCTATTTAGGAGAGAGAGTCTCTCACCAGCAGGGTGGTGGCAGACTCGACGTCATCGTCCCTTTGGATCCGCCGGCCCATATGCTTAATTCTTATGCCATTGCGGAGGACGAGAGAGGGGACCTCATTATTCGTCAGGATGCCTTTGACCTTATGTCCTTGGAGGCTGATTACTAGGACTTCCTTGCTCGTCTCATGCCCCGACTGATTATAAAGGATGATCAGGCTCAGGCCCAGGGAGTTGTCCACGTCCCTTTTCATATACAGCTTGGACCAGCTTCTTTTACCTACAGCGTGGCTGAGGGAGTAGAGAGTACCGAGGATCTTCCCGCGTAGTATGATATGCCGGAGGAACTTGTACCTCCTACCGACGCGACCATGGTATGATTTTTATGACCCTCCTTCTGTCATTTCCATCATTTTACCAATTCATATCTCTGTTTATCATTTATCTGAGGATTTTGATACCTTCATTTGTTTATTCTCAACAGGTGCCAATTGCTGAGTATAGAGAGGTCACGGGACGGCTTGCCCAGTTCATGGCATGTACCAAGAGGATGAAGAGAGAGACAGCAGGGCTGCTCGGACGGTTGGCTCAGCAGACAGCTGAGCTAGCTTCTTGCGGGAAGAGGCCTCGGACTGACGGATGACATTGCGGCGCTGGTGACACGTCTTAGATGGGATTCCCCCATTCTCCCCCCCCCCTTTTTTTTTGTTGATGATGTACTTATTGCCTCGGCGTAGGCGAAGACAATCTTTCTTTTCTTCAGTTTCTACCTATGCAACAATTATTTCCTAACTCTAGCACACAATACATTAGTTAATTTTAGTTTTATTTCTTACTGCGTAAATGTATTGACTCACATCCGGTTGGTCAACCGAGGGATAATTTTATGAGGTGGATTCGCGTTGGGCCATTTGTATGTGGTGAATGAACTATTTTGGATGGATTTCAGGGGTGATTGAGACATGTTTTGACTTGTCGAGCAACCTGAAATCTGAGCAGAGACTCTGTTGTTCTGACTTTGGAGATGCCTCGTACGAGACATCGATGTCTCGTACGAGCCATCCTTTCAATCTGCGGCTGTTTCTCCTTTTTCCTCGAGGATTTGGTGTCCAAACTTGTATATAAACACCTCTAGTCCGTCCTAGAATACCATGCAGCCTTGAATCAGTTCTGGGAACCTTTCTTTTGGAGTAGGATTCTCAACCTTTTGCTCTTAATGGCCCCAAGCAAGTCCGTCCCTTCATCAATAATCGTTGATGAGTTCTCCTTGGACTTAGAGTTAGTGGAACGCTACAAGAATGATTCAGCAACGTTCTTTCGCTCGTTTAATAAACCTTGCTAAGAGAGATTCGTGGAGATGTTCGGTTTCAAGATTATTTTCACCTTGAAGAACCTAAAGCCAGAATGGGACCTCTTAAAGGGAGTTGCACGCTTCTGGGATCCATCAACTCACCTCTTCACCTTTTCACTTAATGAGATGGTCCCTACTGTGGAGGAGATGGTGGCTATCTTGGATATGCCTTTGACTGGGGTGATTGCGGTTCCTAATTGCGATAAGGTACCAGCGGAGTATCTTAGGGACTTATTGAGCATTGGCCTTCCTGAGGCTCAGAGTTATGTTCATAACCGCTATATTGATCTCCACACTTTGACTAGGAGATTTAAAGGTCGGGTGACTCGCGGTCACGGTGTGGATTCCCAGTGCTGCCTCTTGGCATTGTGCTTATTTCAGAAGGTGCTTTTCATGAGCAAGTGTCGCATGGCGAATACGGAGCTCGTGGACATCGTTCTGCAAGCTAGAGGACGGGCCTTCAACATAATCCCTCTTATCTTGGGGGAGACCCTTCATGGTCTTGATGAGTTACACCAAACCGGCTCTATGACTCGGGGAAGTCCTTTGTTGTTGACTATTTGGCTCAGAGAACATTTTAAACTGTTGGACTCTCCGGTCGAGTATTCTCCTTATACTTTCCATAGGCAGAGACTGTTAGTGAAGGGTCTCAGCATTGAGGAGTGGGCTCATCTTTTTGCTAAAGCGGAGACCAATGATATCGCTTGGTGCCCATCCTTTTGGAGGGTGAGGAGGTTTGTAGCTAATACCCTCGGGTACGACAGGGTTGTTCTTCCGGGCTTGAGGGATTCTTCTTTCTACTTTGCTCGGAGGGTAATGCGACAATTCGGTAAACAACAGGACACTTTCTTGTTAGGGGGACGGCCTCGAGATATTTCTTTCATGGACTCGGAGTTCTCTATGAGCTTAGCTCGCGCTTGGGGGAAAGGCACCACTATGGATCGTTGGACCAATCTTCGTCATGATGGAGGAAGTATCTATTTGTCGGACAAATACTTAGATTGGTTTCTCTCGGAACTCCGTCCCAATGTCGAGGGTATTGATGAGATCCGTCCCTTTCTGTTGGGGGACCAATTTGAGCCTAGTTTGAATTTGAGGAAGAAGGAAGCTAAGGAGGATCCTTCTAATGTCAGAGCAGATGCCACTCAAGACTTTCTGGAGAGTAACTTTTACGAGAAGAGAGCAAACGGACTTCCCGGTAAACTCCAAGCTCTAGATAGGCCTCATGTGTTCGCGAGACTGACTCCCTCGGTGTTCAGTCGTCTTGATGTTCCTCCCGGTTTCGAGATACCTTGGTTCAAAAGGAAGAGGGATGACAAGGCGGATCGTGGTCAAGCCCCTACTAAGTTAAGGAAGAAATAGATCCTTAGGAGTATCGAGAGATTGCCAATAGATAGACCAATGTTTAGACTTTTAGTATTTTATTTATTTTCTTTTGCAAGTTGGTATTCATGTTAGAAATTTTCTTATTGTTTTCTTGAAATACATTCAATTAATAAGAAGACAAGACTTTGATTTTATTTATTAAATAGACCGGACCAAAAGGCTGCCTACGTTTTCCTTTTACATCAATTAAATAAGGATCTCAGGTCATCGTAGTTCTTGTGTAAGAAAGAGAAAAATATATTTGCTGACTGACATGTCTCGCATGAGACATAGGTGTCTCGCACGAGACTGTCCCCTATTATATATATTTATATATATATATATATATATATATATTGTTATTATTTATTTTTTTAATGCACACCCTGATTTTTGCCTAGACCGCCCTTTCAGGTTTTCAATCTATCGGGCTTCTTTTCTAGTGCTTTCTGCTCTAATTTTTGCCTAGGCCGCCCTTGCGGGTTTTCAACCTAGCGAGCTTTCCTATTTTCTTTGGAATAGGGGACGGACTTATGAGTAGTTGTGAGAGCCCGCGCCCGTACCCGCGTGGGGATCCGTGCGAAACGCGGCTGGAATCCGCTCGGTTTCTCATAATGGTTTCCCTACTTTGGTTTTGAAAAAAGAAGAGTCGCCACCTCATTTTATTTAGGAAAATAGAGATAAAACCTTTTTGATTGAAAAGTGGGTTCGGGGGCTATGTTACGAGAGGAGAAGGTGTTAGGCACTCCGCTCGCCCTTTCGGTCTCTAGCATGCTTCCGCCTACGCTTGATTTTAGTTTGCCTTTTGAAAATGTGTTTTATGTCCTAACTTATAAAAAATGTGTATGTTTATGTACAGGGGAGTCTCCTAGTCTAGGCACGTTTGTTTTAATTCGCAACCGGGAATCGGTTTGGGTGGATTCCCGATTGGTTTTGAAAAAAGGTTTGAATCATATATACAAGTATGAGCAATTAAAGGGGGAAGGGGGAATATTGTACAAATAATACATATATACAAAAAATGGGATAAATCCCATGAAAAGAATATCCGAGTGAAAGATTGATCCTCCAGATTCACGGGGCTGCTGTGGGTCGCCATGGATTGTACCTGTGAAACACCTATCCAAAAAGAGATCTAAAGCTTGGGGTTCACTCCCAAGATGTTAGATAACATGTATGAATTTTGGTTGGATTTATTGATAAATATTTCATGCTTAACTCATGCCAAAAACATTAACATAAAATCAGCCCAGCACAGCAAAGCATTGCATATCAGATTTTGACGGACAATTTACACTATCATAACCTATGAGTCTGAGAAAACTCAAAACATGAAACTTGAAGATCACATATTGAATATTATGTAACCAAAACAGTTCGTGAATAAAACGAGTTTAAGTGCATCAAAAGGCCTCTGACATTTTCATGTCAGAATCTGGAAATGTTAGTCTGAAAGAAGACACTTGATTTATAAAATGGAAAGGGGCCTTTCCTTAGGTCATAAAATTATTTCAAGAACATGAACATATTTATTAGTCTTTTGAGAACAAATTTCATGTTTTGAGTTAGATCTAGAAATGAAGGTAAGATAGAGTAAAAAGCACATCAAAAGGCTTGATGCAAACAGAACATACTAGACAGTTTAAACATGGCATGAAGATAGGTATCAACACATGGCATAAACTTGGAATAAACCCATGAAACTTGGTGAACTCGTTTATATATGTGTTATTAACATTATCATGCATCTATTTATGAACAAACAAGAGCAAAAATGAGAACAATCATGAAAGAAGAGCAAGGGGGCAGATTATGCACAAGCTGGGTAAGGGAGCCATATCTTGCATGGATTTAAGATTTGAGCCATGAAATCAACACCAAAATAAACCTAAAACATATATGTACATATTAGGACAGATATTTGAACATTTAGCATATATTAAACATGTTTATTTACAAAGTTAAAACATAGATTACATATATAGCAAGGAAGACCTAGTCATTAGTTGACTAGGTTCCACAAATTCATATAAAACTTACATGTTTTAAATCTATGATTTACAAGAAGTAAACTTACCTAGATTAGGGGGGTGGTGTGCTTCCTTTGCTTCCAAGGGAAGGCTTCTTTTTGTTTGTTTTGATTGAAGTTGTTGTTGTGGTTGTGGTTGTTGTTGTTGTGGTTTGCTTGAGTTTGAGTAGTTGTTTTGAAGTGTTTGGAATGGTGGTTTAGTGGTGGAGGGGTTGTGGTGTTGTGGTGGTAGAGGTGGTTGAGTGGTGGTTTGATGATGGAGGTTGTTTTGTTGAAAGAAAGTGTATGGAGAGAGTGTATGGAATGTGTGTAGTGAATGTGTGTGTTGAATGACCCCTCTCTTTCTTGGATCAACATAGGAGTATATGGAGGAGGGAGGTAAGTTTTCTTGGACCAAAATGCCCCTAGAGTAGGGGTAGTATGGGGGGTAAGGTCTCTTGCCCGAAATTCATGCCAAGGGGTGGAAAAATTGGCCAAAAATAATGGTGTTGCTTTGACTTGGTGATTTCCACTTTTTGAAATGCCACTTGTCCATTTTTGGTTGATTTTTGGCCCATGTGACCCCCCCTAATGCAGCCATATGTCCAGGAAATGTGGGAGTAAACATGTCATTATTTCCGGCTCTGTGTTCCCGCTCCGTAACAGCTTGCAACTGCTCCGTCGTGCGCGTTCCGGTGTCCCGGTTGTCCGCGGGTTCAACACAAAAGTTGCTCTTCTCAATTTTCTGGTCAAGATGGCATATCTAGATTATGTTAAAGAGTAAGGAATAAAATAATCTAATTTTAAATGCAAGGGATGTCCGGTAAAAGGCGTTCTAGGGGTGCGGGGCCCGCCGTAGGGTCCCGACGCTCAATTTTTGAAGAATACGCCTGCTTACTCGGTTTTGAGCCCTGATCACGAATCCGGACATGGTTTTTCCATCCGATGCACCGATAAGGCGTACGGTAATCCCGAACGGCCAAATCTGGGGTTTTAGGCCAATTATCGCACTTAGACCGAATCAAATGGTTGGTTTTAGGGGTGCGAGATCGGGGTGTCTACAGAGCCCCTCGTCGAATTCACTTGTGATGTAAAGGGGATTCGACGATCCAATATAGACAACCGATCTCGTCTAGGGTTTGACGGCTGAGCCCAAAGTAGGGCTTCCTACGTATCCCTTGCGGGAATCAAGCCTCCGTAGTTCTACTCAAGCAAGCAAACAACAAGTATGGTCGAACCTGGGTTCCCAAGTTTCCTACGTATCTCTTGCGAGAATCAGACCAATCGTAGTTCGGATGGATGCTGGGGATGCAATGAGAAACCGAATTCTCTTTGCTGGGGATTGGAATGGGTGAATGGCTTATGGGTTGGTGAGATCACATACATCTCTGAGCCGGGGTTGAGGTAACATCAATTCGATAGAACGTCCGATTGAAACTCTTGTTATCGAGCTGCCTACGTATCCCTTTCGGGAATCAAGTCGGGGCGTAGTTCTGAGGGAGTTCCAACCCGAGCGCTCGAGTGGACCAGAGAGTAACCAAATATTCGAGGGGGGTCAAATTCGGGGGACGGCCGAACAGACCGGGGTAACCAAGCATTTTGAAAATGTCAAATTCGGGGGACGGCCGAACAGGCAGGGGTAACCAAGCATTCGAGGGGGCTCAAATTCGGGGGACGGCCGAACAGACCAAAGTAACCAAATTTTTTGAGATTCAAGACATTTCAAACACTCGAGAGAAATATCATGAAAGAAAATTCAAGGATACGCTGTACGTTGTGGTTTTGCTCCAATCCTTTAGCTTTGAGATTGCAACGTGATGAGATTCTGAGCTTTGCCTTACAGTGAACCACTGTTAAGCGGGAACGGAGTTGATAAGCTCGGGAGCGCACCTGTTCAAGCATAAACATTTGCAAGCCACAAAAGTACTTATGCTAGTGCCAATTGCATTTGATTTTTGATTGTGACCTAGATGCACAAGTTTCTTTTCTCTTTTAAAAACTCACATTTTTACCAAAGATTATGATTAGATTTGACGTGATGGTGGCCGCAATTACGATGTTAGCATGGTAAGTATATGGATGTGAAAATGACATGCTGGGGATGGGGGGTGCAACATTGTATATGACATTACATGATAATGGCATGATAGGAACAAGATGATCTAAAATTCAACACACATTCATATTTGATAAATCAAGGATACGCTGCAAGCTGCTGCCATGGGGGGATCCTTTGGCTTTGTAGTTGCTGTGTGATGAGATTTTTGATTCTTGGCTTGAGGAGAACGATCCAATTACCATGCTTTCATGTCTGGAACTGTTTGGATTTATCGGGGGGCCATCTCGGGTTTCTGCGAGCTGCTTCGATGAGTGCATGAACAAACTTGCTTTGGGATATTTTGAGGCGTTTGTGGTCAAGCTCCCCTTCTCAACATTTTGATGCGTTTTGTGGTCGGACCTGCGGTGCCAAGATCTCCATTGCAACGTTTTGATGCGTGTGTGGTCGGACTCGCGGTGCCAAGATCTCCATTGCAACGTTTTGATGCGTGTGTGGTCGGACTCGCGGTGCCAAGATCTCCATTGCAACGTTTTGATGCGTGCGTGGTCGGACCTGAGGTGACAGGCTGCCTACGTATCCCTTTCGGGAATCAGACCTTACGTAGTTCGAGTTTGTGAAAAACTCGAAAAACACAATTTGATTGGAACAGATGTGGTGTGATGTTGAAGAAGACCTTTCTTGAGGGGTTTGGACGTGACCTGACCTCGGAGATTGGATTTGAGTACCTGCATAAGACCTTTCACAAGCATACATATATATCGTGACATTCATGTGCAGAGAGTGTGTCATACACGCAACCAAATCATCATGATTAAAAGATCGAGAGATAAAGAACATATCACGTTGAGAACTGCTCGCTTTCCATCATTTCGATGTGTTTGTGGTCGGACTCGTCGAACCAAGCTGCCTACGTATCCCTTTCGGGAATCAGACCTTACGTAGTTCGAGTTTGTGAAAAACTCGAAAAACATAATTTTTTGACAGACGATTTATTGGAGATGACCCTTTTTGCCATGGGGTACCTGCATGGGATTAGATTTGGACACCTGCAAAAGATTTTCACAAGTATGCAATATCATAGCGCGCATTTTTCACTTCAAAAACTTCTCATTGTCATTGATGATTGAAGGACTTCAAACGAGGATTTCCTTTGCAAATGATTTTGAAATTTAAATCTTGCCATCTTTCTTTCAGAATTGAAAAACTCTTTTTTTTTTTTTTTTCATTTTTTTTTTGACACGTGTGCATTGCTTGCATTTCAGCCTTTGCTTTTTATAAAATGAACAAAATGTTTATGTGCAAAGAGGGAAAATCGGGAAAGGAATGAACTGTGCATTTTTCTTTTGAAAACTTTGCGAGGAATGGGAGTCGAGGTGGAGACATATGGTGGAGCGGAAATGAAAGCCTAGCGCGAGTACTCGAAAGGTCAATTCCTTACACCCATTTGATCAGGTTTACTCGACGGTGTCTCTCCTGGTGGATTGCTTTGAATTGCCCCAGAAGTCGGTTGTGGAAGCCCAGTGCCTTTTCAGAACTATCCCCAGATCATTAATCATGAAAGCCCGACTTTCTCAAGGATCAGCCCCACGTTTGATGACTCATTTTCTGAGGACCTCGCTGTTTATAAGAGCGGTGATGAGTTCTGAAGCCCCTACTGTTATCCCAAGGTGATTCTTGTACTGTTCATCGGTTCGAGGCAGCTCCATGCCTTGATACTCATACTGCTTTGGGACCTAACTGTCGTTGAGAGTTGTTACAGATTTGATGTTTCACTGCTGGGAGTAACTCACACAATGTGATAGTCATATTTGCATTCGACGCTTTGTTTGGAGGAATCAACTGTCTCTGAGAGTTGGTAAACTATGTACAGCCCCCCGTATTGCCGGTGATTGAGCTTTGTGGCCTGTGGCCCAAACTGCTAATCTGAAAAACTTTCCTCCGATGATTCTCTTGAAAGGGACCTAACCATCTGTGACGGTTGTCTCACAAATTCTGATGATTGTTGATGTTAAAACTTCCAAGGACCAACTATCTGTGAGAGTTGTCCTACCCCTGAGACGTTTTGCATTAACGGGGAACCCATCTATCATTTCTGAATCCTGACGCGCAGCCCCAGTTCACATTCATTCATTTGAGCATACTTCCAGATTTTGGATTTTGAGAGTCAGAGGATCACATTCCTTCGCCTCCCTTGTTGTGACAATTACAGGAATTGGAAGAGGAAGGCACAAGGCCAGTGTATTGGGAAAAGCAAATAAAGACCCCGTGAGATCTTTGACATCGTGTTTGCGCAGAAAAAATTGACGGAAGGACGAGAGTAGGGGGAAGCCCCTAGACTCGAGGAAATTGCTCACATTCGAAATCAATGACTCAAGATTAGAACTCGCGTTAATGTTCAAGTGCTTCAAAATCAAAAGTTAATTTATATTTTTTTTGAAAAGATTTATTTGGACTCAAATTAGATCGTGACAAATCAAGATGAGAACATCGTCAAATAACTATCATAATTATCACCGCCTGTTGACCTCATGAGTGGGAGGTCCTTGTCGTCGTTGTCGCACTTTTGAGATTGATTAGAGGCTGTATAACCTTTGGCCGCTGGGCTCCCTTAGTGTAAGGGTTTGGCAGAGCATGTTGGTCTCCAATAAAGACACCAGTTGTCGTCGTTGATGGTGCTTGCCCAAAGTTGAAAGATCGAGATCTTCTTTAGTGCAGATTGGCCTCGCATACGCGGTGCTCCTTGAAATTGATGACGTCACATGAGATTGTCGGACCCTCGGTCCATGCCTTGCCTTTGTACAACAAGTGATGAAATCTTCATAATGAAATGCCAATTGCCATCGTTGACGGCACACACATGAATTTGTAGTGTCGCGATATCCTTTCTAAAACAATTGAATTAAACAATAAAGCAAATGGAATGTGAACCAAAATAAATGAATAATGCTTTTTTTTTTTTTTTTTTTTTTTTTTTTTTGCACTCAAGAAGAAACATCATAGTGTGCGGAATACAACAATTTTTACAAAAACATAAACATACAATATGCGAGAATTTACAATGCATCATACATTAAAGGAAAATCGCCGACACTTGCTCTTGCATCAGTGTGATAATCTTCAGTCTTTACCATTTGATTGGCCTCTTTGATTATGTCCTTGATTGCACCCTAAAATCTTCGTTCGTCGGATGACTTTGTCGATCGCCTTCGTGAACTTCGTTTGTGAATTCCATTGAGCACCGTCAACCTTAGTTCTCCCCTCAATTAATCGCAGTCTAAAATTAGTCCATTTATTATCGTTTGCTTTTAATTAAGTGAGATTAATCATTTGTGGGACCAAATTTACAAAATAAGTGATTATGAAGGCACTTGATTATAAAGCAGGTTCATTAACTGAAAACGTGTATTTACAAGACAAGCAAGCAAATAAATATATTACAGGAAAAGATGACACGCAAGTATGGATTTGGAAGACGAAAGAAAGGGTGAGCATTTTTTAGAACGGGCCCGAAAGCAAAAGGGATAAGAGTTTGGGCGGTGCGCCCTATTCACAGCAAAAGAAGACATAATATCCCTTGGGTCAGTAAGCATTCCATCATTAGCAAAACATCTTCTCGAGTTCACGTAGGACAAGGTCCCCTTCTTTGATGTTTTTGGACTTGACTTTCTTATTGAATGCTCAGGCCATTCTCCGTTGATACGCTTGGATATGCTCGGCGGCTCGAAGTCGTCGTTCATCTAGCAGGGCTAGTTGTTCATAACGGCTGTCTAACCATGCGACTTCGCTCACTTGGTTTTCTAGGAGAACCCTTAGTGATGGTACTTCTAATTCAATTGGTAGCACTGCTTCCATCCCATAGGCTAGGGCATATGGAGTTTCACCGGTAGCGGTACGAATTGAAGTTCAGTAGCCCCAGAGTGCAAAGTGTAGCTTGTCGGGCCAATCTCTGTCAGTTTTAGCCATTTTCCTAATGATGGTCTCAATGGTCTTGTTAGCAGCTTTGACTGCTCCATTAGTCTGTGGTTGGTACGGTGATGACTGATGTCTCTCTATTTTGTACTCTGCAAGTAGTTGGTCACATTCTTTCTCAAAGTGCGTGCCGTTGTCAGATATCATCTCATGAGGTACCCCATATCGGCATATGAAGTTGGTCTTAATGAACTCAACCACCTTTCTGGCATTCAAGACTTTGTAGGATTGAGCCTCGATCCATTTGGTGAAGTAATCAACGGCGACTAACACGAATGAATGCCCATTATGACCTATCGGCGAAACTTTACCAATGACGTCTATTCCCCATGTATAAAATGGCCAAGGGGATGCCATGGGCTATAACACGGACGGTGGTGCGTGTTGTAAGTTGGCACTTGTGGCATTTCTTAACCATGTTGGTGCAGTCCGCTTCCATTGTAGCCCAATAGTATCCTAGTTGGATGATTTTCTTTGCCAATATATTTCCATTCATATGGGTTCCACAGACTCCTTGATGGACTTGGTCCATGATTTCTACGGCTTCGTGCTCATCGGCACAGAGTAGACACTGCCCGTGGTGCTTCTTATAGAGGCGATCACCTATGATAGCAAATTGGGCGGCAAGCCGTTTGAGGGCTATCTTCTCTTTAGGTGACGCGTCTGATGGGAATGTTCCGTCTAGGAGGAAACGCCATACATCATAATACCAAGGTTTGTTGTCCAAGGTATTCACAGAGTTACACTCTTCTTTGCAGTCTATTATTGAGTAATAAGCAGGAGTCGTTCGCCTCACGATTCTGAACGTTTTAACCTCAGTCCATTTGGGAAATTCAACAAGCGATGCTAGCATGGCTAGCGAGTCTGTTAAGCGGTTCTTATCTCTAGGAAGATAGTATAAAGTGACCTCTCTGAACTGTTTGACCAAGTCTTGGAGATTGTCGTTATATTTTTGGAGTGTAGGATCTTGTACCTTCAACTTCTTGAGTGACTGATAGATTATAAGTTGTGAATCTCCGTACACCTCTAGTTCGGTCACATTTCTTTCTAAGGCTGCTTCAAGCGCCGCTATGCAAGCTTCGTACTCGGCAATATTGTTAGTGGCCTCAAAGTCAAGGCGAATTGCAAGTAGAGTGTAGAAATCTGAGGGATCTACTAGTAACATGCCAATGCCATATCCCCGTTTATTGGCAGCGCCATCGAAAAATAATTGCCACTTATTTTCTGCTATTGACATGATGTCCTCATCAGGGAATCGCAGGTTTTCCCCCTTCGCTTCATCACATGGAAATTCGGCTAAGTGATCCACGAAGACTCTCCTTCTCACGGATTTTTGTGTGATGTAAGTGATATTGTACCCCGCGAGCATGAAGTACCATTTGGCTATCCTAGAGGAGACATGCGACTTCTCGAAGATATATTTCATTGGGTCCATTCTAGCGATTAGTTGTATAGGAAACGCCTCCATGTACGGATTTAGTCTCTCAGCTACCCATACTAGTGCAGCACACGACTTCTCTAATGCAGAGTAATTCAGTTCAGCCCCATGGAAGCGACGGCTGACAAAGTACACGGCGTTCTCTTTCTTCGAATCGGGTCGCTCTTGTGCTAGCATAGCCCTAATGCAGTGTCATTGACTGTGAGGTACAAGGTCAATGGTTTCTCCCTATGCGGTGGAACCAATATGGGCAGATTCACAAAGTACTCCTTGACCTTATCAAAAGCTTCTTGGCATTCTTCTGTCCACTCTAGGGATGCATTCTTCTTGAGGAGCTTAAAAATGGGCTCGCACATCGTCGTGAGTTGATTAACGAAATGACTAATGTATTGAAGGCGACCCATAAATCCCTTGACTTCTTTTTGTGTCTTAGGTGGAGGCATGTCAATGATGGCTTTGATCTTAGCGGGATCTGCTTCTATACCACGCTCAGTGACCATGTACCCAAAGACCTTTCCTTTTACTACCCCAAATGTGCACTTGGCCGGATTAAGTCTCATCTTATGGTGTCTCAATGTTGGTCCCAAAGACACAATAAGGGTATGAGAAAGGAGGCTAGAGGGGGGGGTGAATAGCCTACTTAAAATTTCAACCATTTTTCAAAATTCAACCAAGTGCTTACAATCTTGAGTTTTGCGGTCAAGTAATAAACCGCGCGGTCAAGGTGTAATATGCACAGCGGAAGTTTTCGATAGAAATAAGGTAAGGTTGTTTTGATAAAAATCTCTAAGTGGATTCTTTCTCACGGTCAAGTTGTTCCGGTCGAAAGAGATGCGGTCAAGTGATTTGCAGTCAGAGATATGCGGTCAGATGGTTGAGATTGAAAGTTGTCGTCTTAGAAGTTTTGGCAAAAGATAAGTTAGTCAGATTTTAACTTAGGCAATGTGGAGAACAAACAAACACAATTCACAACAGTTCTTATATCTGAAAGATCAAAAACTAAACGACAAACAAAATTAATATGAACAATAAAGAACAAGATGAACAATACTTGAAAGTAAATTTGCAGAAAGTAAAATGACACAAGTATTTGGAAAGGTTCGATCTGTTAAAAGATATACGTCCTTTACCAAGATGGTCAGTCTTGGATTTTGAATGGAGGTATATATTGATTCTTGAGTGTACAGATTACAGAGATGAAGCTTTGAATCAACACCTACTTTCTATGAAGAATAAATCCTAGACTTAGACCAGTGTATCCCTTTTGATTCAATCTATGTGATTGATCAATTGGGGTGAGTGTGTGTGTAAGAATCAGAAGCTCTTTAAAATCTAAGTGATTGTAGAGCCTAATGAATCTTAAGTGTTTACAAGGCTTGAGATGACTTGTTTGATGCTGGAGATCTTTGAAGGTTTGAAGGTGAGTTCTTTAAAGATTCAAAGGATTCTGGAAATCTTGAGTATGATCTTCAATCACCAAGTATTTCAACAGCAATTTCTCTCTTTGAATATCAGCAATGTTCAATGAAGAACTTAAGGGCTATTTATAGCCTTGAATGAGAAAATAGCTGTTGGAATTACTTGGGCTCCAAGTTGAAGGACGATGAGCTGTTGAATTCTGATTGGAGCTCAATCTGAGTTGTCCTTTTGTTGCAGAGTAGTGGTGGTCCCACTAATGTGTTTTCAAATTTGAAATTTGAATTTTGCAACGTTCTAAACTAACCATAGTTTAACCAAGGTTAAGTTTGAACAAACTTGGGTTACTTGGACATCTTCACTTGCGGTCGAGACCTTACGGTCGAATGATCCACGGTCAGATGGTCTTTCACGGTCGACAGATCTGCCACGGTTGAGGTGAGCTTCTTTCCGATCAAGGAGAGCTTCTCACGGTCAAGGTCTTGACCACTAGATTTTCCAGACTTAGAAATTTTCAGCCTATCAATCTAAAGCCTATACTATCAAAAATGGACTATTCTAAAAATGAAGTTTAACACTTCTTACAATATATCCTAAAGTCCACAAAATATAAACTTAGGTTATGGGATCAATCAAATCTAGGTAATAGGAGTGGTTTATAATATAAGCATACCCAACACTCAACCTCTCAAAGAACTTTTTGAGGTCGACAAAGTGTTGCCTATCGGAGCCTTTGGAGTGTATGATCATATCATCAATGTACACCTCCATTTCTTTATGTATCATGTCATGGAACAATGCAGTTATGGCTCTCTGATAAGTGGCTCCGGAATTCTTGAGTTTGAATGGCATGACCGTATAACAGAACGTCCCCCAAGGTGTGGTAAACGTTGTTTTGTGTTGGTCCTCTTCGGCCATGAGGATCTGATTGTAACCGACGAATCCGTCTACGAATGAACGAACTTCGTACTTCGTGGTATTGTCGACGAGCATTTCTATGTTTAGAAGAGGAAAATCATCTTTCGGAGATGCTCTGTTGAGATCACGGAAATCAATACAGACTCGGACTTTTCCATTTGCTTTGGAAACTTGTACAGTATTAGCCAACTAGGTTGGATACTCTATTACTTTGATGAACCCAACACTCAGGAGTTTCTCTATCTCTTGTTTGACTTGTACTGACCACTCTGGCTTAATTCTGCGGAGTTTCTGCTTGACTGGCCTCGAATCAAGACGCAGTGGTATCCTATGCTCAATGATCGAATTGGCTAGCCCCGGAATATCTTTGTAGGACCAAGCGAACACATCCACAAATTCTCGGAGAAGCGCTATGAGGGCTTGTCGGTATTCCCCTTTGAAGAAACTGCCAATCTTGGTCTCTTTCAGATCATCGTCCGTCCCCAGATTAACTGTTTGCATTTCTTCGGCATCAATAGGACCATTTACGCCACGAAGACTTACTTGCTTATTAATTTCTTTTAATATTTGTTCGTTTTGTTGATCTATCTCGTCATATGACTCATTATTATCTAATTCGTTAGAGTTATTAGTTAATTCATCATTTAGGACGCTAGCAATCTTGGGATACTCAGAAAGATCTATTTTTTCATTAAGAAAGTATGGGAATACACGTTCCGCGATGGCATCCAAGTCCTCTTGGGTGAGCTCATCGGTAGCGGTATCTGACTCTAAGGTAAGAGTTACAAATTTTCTTGCCCTATGGGGATGGGGAGTACATCCTAATTCCTTGATCAGGAAGTCTTCACTTGCTATGGGTCCCCCAGTTGTGTACCAATTCTGAATAGGCTCGTCACTCTTCTCGATGAGCTTGGTGTAGTCTTGGTTCGGAGCGTCCCCCTTGTCTATTATATTAATCTGAGTGTCCTCTAGCTTGCAAAGGTTGAGAAATTGGTGCAGTAGGTCTTCTCCCAACACAAAGTCCCACTCACTGAATGCCTCGGCCTTAGTACCCCCTAATTCTCGAGGTAGCCACGAGAATTGCATCGGTTCTGTTTCGAGAGAGTCCGGATCACAATCACTGAATATTTCAAAGCCTGGTTGGCGCTTCCCCTATGGTCAATCCATGGTTCAGGGAACATGAAGCATGGAAAGTTTTCCCCCTCGTGCACAAAGTTGTTATTTTGCATACTAAGTACTTGATCATGAGGCAACATGTAACAGAAAGAAATTTCATTATTAAACTTTGGAGTACTCTCGCCCACATTTGGAACTAGGCGAGTAGTCTTCTCTTCCTTACTAGCTATCTCTATTACATTGATCCCCCCTCCCACAGTTGGGAGAGGGTTTGTCACTACATTAGGAGCCCCTAGCTGCTTAGAATCTATGAGATCTTGGATCACATCTTTGAGGTGGTTCCAAGTATTGGTGTCATGACTACTGAACTGGTGGAATTTGCAGTAGAGATGATGGGCATGATTCGGGGGGAGTTCCCTTGGAGTAGAAGGAGGCTTTCTTGGTGCGACCTTGCTGGCTTCTACAAGTATGTCGAAGAGCTCTCCTTGAGTGATACCTTCTAATTTGTTGTATACTCTCTCTTTCTTCTTTCTCTTCTTGGGCGGAGGGATGGAGGAATGGTTGCTCCTCCCTTGATTATTGAAAGCGATGGCATTGACAGATGTGTCTTTGCCAGTAGAGCCCTTGTTAGTGTAGCGGTACCCATTATCTTTCTTAGCCTCTTTCCTACTTTTGAAGATGTCATCTAGTCGGAGACCGGATTTATGAAGTTCAGAGAAGCTTGGGAAGAAAGTGCCAGATAGGCGGTCCTCATACTCGTTACGGAGCGATTGCAAGAAGATATGCATTTGGTCATCCGTAGTTGGCCTATCAACAATCTCGGTGAGCTTGGCTCTCCACCTTTTAACAAAGTCACCAAATGTCTCATTAGCACCTTGTTGGATTTGCTCGAGGTCTCTTTAAGTGGGACGGTAAGTAGTGTTATCCTCGAAGCGCCTTTGGAAGACTTCACAAGCGGTAGCCCAATCGGTCCTTGTGGTAAAGGGGAGAGACATGTACCAATCCCTTGCCGCCCCCTCTAGGGTTTGGGGAAAGCTTTGGGCCAAGACGGTGTCATCTACTTTCATTGGAAGCATGGCCCAAGTGTAAGTTTCAACATGAACATGAGGACAGGTAGTACCGTTAAACTTGGCTATGTCAGGAGTGCGAAACTTTCGTGGTAGCTTAGTGATTGTCTTGCGGAGTGCAATGGGGTCAAATGGAACGATGGAGCCCTTTGCTAGACCAAGATGTGAAAACCTCTTTTCGAGAAACTCAGCAGTGGCGGGGTTAATGAAGTTGGTGTCATCACTAGCTTTCTTTTTCTTATCACTTGCCTTAATATCCTCGTCATCGGAGGATGAGGAAGAGTCGAGTGTATTTGAATCAGAGTCGAAATCATCATCCCTCTTATTCTTTTTCTTAGCATGGGACTCCCCGTCTTTGGAGGGGGTTTTTGACTTCTGATTATTCTTTTTGAGTTCTTGGAGAACAGAGTGTATGTCTTGGGCGTGACGGTCACTCTCACGGGCAGCAATTTCGGCTTGGTCTTTGATTTGTTGCTTAATCCGGGCAACGACGGTCTTAGCGGCTTCCAAGTCAGTGATGGGGGTGCCAGCCATTACTGCAACCTTTTCTAGTCTCTTGGTCGCGGGATCACGGATGTAGACTACTGAAGCGATTGTGTTGGGAGTGTGGAGCTACTTTGCTGATCGGACGGACCTAGAGTGCGGAAACTGTGTCAAATCCAGGCTGGGGTCCCAACAAGTTGGCTTTTATGAAACAAGTGTTGACCAACACGACAGATTCACAGAAAAGGGAGGATGTCTCGTACGAGGCATCCAGCCTAACAGTCAGATTGCAGATTTTAATCCTATTGTTTGGATGGAATTCAATCCGTTTTAAGAGGTTACTACTCTAGTTCATCCTGGAACAGTGGATTCTGTCACCCTATAATATGAGCCCCTTGTTTTCCACCTGTATTGCACTCTCCCAAATGGACAATTCGGGCAAATGTCCCATATTCTCATCGGAATACACCATTCAATTAACCAAACCTAAGTGACCCGTAGTTGTTTTGCACTTTGTTAAACAACGCATTAATGCAATCAAACCTTGTGAATTTTAAGGGGCAACCAAAAGGGACATGTTGAACGGTGCGGTCGAAACAAAGCCAAAATGGCATCCACAATCCCGCACAGAATAGTGAAAGTAGGAAAACACAAACTCGGATTTCCGTAGAGAGGCTCTCCATTCTTTCAAAATCCTTTGTTCAACATTTTACCGATGGGACATTCGTCATATTCACAAGGGAGGATTATAGATTGTAAAGATGCGTTATCTTGGGCAAAGATTAAAACAACCCTAAGAATCGAACCGACCGGTCTCGAGGAGTGTCTTATTAACTAGTATGTATGCATGAGGTTAATGCAAGGATTACGGCTAAGGCTCTCCATGAACACAATCTAGGATCGTGTCACGGAGTGGGTACACCATCTTTGGAGAGACCGGCGAGGGCCATTCGTTAGAATGGGGGTGCTGACCGACATCCGTCCTCCGATTGGGACCCGGGTTTATAGGGTATATAGTGCAATTAATCTACATGTGTGAACGTGTGTGAGAGTCAAGATCTAGGTGTCAAGGTTAAAATAGAAAGTTTTTTTTTTGAAATTAAAAAACAAAAACATGCAATGGCCGGGCCAAGTGGATGCCTACATTTCCCTCTTGTGGAGGAACTCAGGCCGTCGTAGTTCACACATGAGGCAAACGCATGTAAGACAAGGGATAAACATTTAGCAAGTACTCCTGCAAAACAAAGTTTAGCCTTATAATATATGGGGAGTTTCTTCGTCGTTAGGAAGGTCCCAAGACTTAGAAATAGGGGGAGGGCAGATCTGGAACTCTGTGTGCGTGTTCGAACCGAATAAAATTCCTTTTTGAAACCAGAGAGTCAGATCCGCCAGGCAGAACTGAGATGTCTCGTACGAGACAAGTGATACCTCGTACGAGGCATCCCAGTCTGGGAACAGACTAATGTACAGAATGCAGAATTTTGAAACAATGATGATTTCTTTCGACGCAAATCTAACCCACTTACTGTGATTCTTCCCCAGCGGAGTCGCCACTGTTTGCGTGCGAGGTTTTTGCTTCGATGGCATGCTTTCGACCTTCGATTCACCTTCTTGTTGATTTGAGAGTCGCCACCATGTTATTGTCGGAACACGGACTGAGATGTCTGGATTCGGGGGTTAAGTTATGAATTGGGAAGGTCAAGGAGCACCCAATTCACCCAATCTAGGATTGGTATTGCTAAGAAATCATCATCATCGTTTCAAAATCATGCATTCGGGTACCAAAAGATAAAAACAAACAAATAAATAATGATTTATTTAATTGGGATGTCGGATCATGTGCTTCGAGACCATCTCCATGGGTTGGAGAGGCTCTAGGCTGATCCTTTAATGGAATCACACTACTTCAAACACAAAGAAGGAGATGAGAAGATAGAAAAGCAAAGATTTACCTAAGCATTTTCTTCAAGAATCCTATGGATGGCCTTGACTAAAGGCCTTGATCCTCCAAATTTCGTGGGTATCAGAGAGGGGCTGATTAGAAGAACTTCTTTGGTCAGATTTGAGTGGTTGTTTGGTGAATATAGAGTCTACCCTTTTTCTGGTTCAAGAACCTTATATTTATAGGAGATTTTGACCTTGGGTTTTGGCCAAGAAGGTAATTTGAAGTGGGAATCAATGATTTGCTCTCCGCAGAGGTATTTTTGGACTCTAGGATCGGCCATTAGGTTTTCCCGGATTGCATGAGTGTTTGCCAAGAAAAGGGGTTAAGATCAACAAGGAAACTGACCAAAAACCCGACTGTCGAGGGGGATACCTCGTACGAGACATCAATGTCTCGTACGAGGCATCTAAGTGCTGGAATCACTTATTTTCCCTCTGCGATAGTTTTAATGTTCAGTTTGTCCCCTAACTAACGGAGTCAGTCAGAAACTTAACGAAACATGTCCAACTTAACGAGTTTTGACCCAAATCAAAGGCGAGACACAAAAGTAGTGTGATTATAAATGAATGTCCAAAATGGGGTGTCTACATCGTGCGCCCCTCTCTCTCGCCCCGTTCCGCTTCGGGTTCGTAAGGACTTTGATTGTTGCTCGGTTGTTGTGAGTCGCCACCATGTTTAACGGAACACGGACCGTGAGACTCTTGAGTTCGGGGGTTAAGTTATGGATTGGGAAGGTCAAGGAGCACCCAATCCACCCGATCTAAGATCAGTCTTGCTTACGAAATCATCATCATCATTATTAAAATCATGCATTTATGTACAAAAGAAGAAAGCAAGCAAATAAATAATTTCTTATTTATTTGGGATGTCAGATCATATTCTTCGAGACCATCTCCATTGATTGGAGAGGCTCTAGGCTGATCCTTTAATGGAATCACACTACTTCAAAGAAAAAGAATAGGATGAGAAGGTAGAAAACAAGGAGGTTTACCTAAGCGTTCTTCGAGAATCCTATGGATGGCCTTGACTAAAGGCCTTGATGATCCAATGAACTTGACTTGAATGGTGTTATGGAGACTTGAATTTCGTGGGTAGGGAAGAGAGGCTGATTATGAGGACCTCTTTGATCAGATTTGGAGTGGTTTTGGGTGAATGACCATTCTAGAAGTTTTTCGGTTCAAGAACCTCTATATTTATAGGAGTTCTTGACCTAGGCTTTAAGCCAAGAAGGTAAGTTTGGATGGGAATCAAGGACTTGATCTTCAAGGAAGTATTTTTGGACTCTAGATCGCCCATTAGGTTTTTCCCGGATTGTTTGAGTGTTTGACAAGAAACGAGGTTGCGCTCAACAAGGAAATTGTTGAGAAACCCGACTGTCAAGGGGGATACCTCGTACGAGATATGAATGTCTCGTATGAGACATCTCAGTGCTGGAATTCACTTTTTGCCCTCTACAGTAGTTTTAATGTTCATTTTGGCCCCTGACTAACGGAGTCAGTCAGAAACTTAACGAAATATGTCCAACTTAACGAGTTTCGACCCAAATCAAAGGCGAGACACAGAAGTAGTGTGATTATGAATGAATGTCCAAAATGGGGTGTCTAAAAATAGGAAGAAGCAAAACGGGAACGTCAACATGCTAACTCGATCTGGACGAGTCATAGCAAGCAATCCCACTACTTCTGCGCCAAGCACCTTTTCTCAAAGATCGCAAGCTCGCAACAATCCTAAATACCCTCTACTAGTTCAACTCAAGAAGACTCAAGCAAACATATCCATTTAGGACCTCATTGCGTCTTCAAAGAAGCACCGAGATCTTATCATCAGCAATCTCGACGACACATCAATCTCTCCAGACACGACTCCCGAGGACCTTGCTGCTATGTTAGGCCATGTTTATTTTGTCAATGTCGTCACTTTTGCCAATATAGACCTCCCACCATTTGGGTCCGATCACAATGAGGCCATCTGTCTCAAAGTGAGAGTAAGGGGGAGACCTATTTCAAGAGTCTTGGTTGACGGTGGTTCCATACTCAACTTAATGCCTGGCCGAATTATGGGCATACTGGGGCTTAAGAATTCAGATTTAAAGCCTTATACTCTAGTGATCCAAGGTTACGACAGCACTGCCCGCACAGTCATGGGCATGGTGGAAATAGACATTGAGTTTGGGAGCATGGTTATGTCCGTCCCTGTAGATACCCCGGGAAAACCCCACTTGGCTAGAGCGGTGAATTATCCTAGGATGTCTAATTGATTTTAAGAGTCGCCACCTATGTTTTAGAGGAACATAAGAAAACCTAAGAAGAGTCAATTTTATGTACAAAAACCAGAGATTCGGGAAGAGAGGGGTTCGGGGGTTAGGTGACGGAGTGGGAAGTACTTAAACACCCACTCCGCCCCGCTTACGCGGGTCTTGCTACTTTTGGTGTTCTAATGCTAAATGTCCTTCAATAAAAAGGTGCTAACAATTAAAATGAAAAGAAAGGGGAAATAAAAAGATAAATGATTTTATTGATTTAATTTATGCTAAAGATAAAATGTTGAATTATTGTTAAACAATTATATTAAAGAATGAAAAGTAAATTAAAATGGAGTTTGGAATGTTGGAATGTAACCTTGGTCAAACTTCAATAGTTAAGTGGCCTTTTGGTTGTATTCCCTTTTTAAGGAGATTGCATACTAGTAAGATACAAATAAAAGAGAAGGAGAAAACTTGTACCTTTAGAAAAGAGAACTTGAAACCTTGACTTGAAAGTGTTGTTGTTGTAGAGAAATGGTTGTGTAGAAATTTGTGTAGAGTTTTGTTGTGTTAAACTCTTGTTGGGAGAACTCTTGTAAAGAGAATTCTTGGGAGAATTGTGTATAGTGTATTTGTGTAGAGATTTCAAGTCAAAAGAGAAGGTCCTTTCTAAGGTAGAAGAAGGTGGTTTTTATAGATAAAAAGGAAAGGGAAATGTTGGAGGGAAAAGATGATCATCCATGTGAAATGGAATTGACCAATCAAAAATAAGATAAATAAAATAATAAATGAAAGAAATAAAATAAAATAAAATAAAATAAAAAGGAAATATTTTGTTTTAAAGAAAAGGCTTAGAATGTGGGATTGGGAGTTATAAAATAAGGGGGGATGAATGTGGATGAAAAAGTGAGTGTTTGTGACCAAGAAAAGGGAGGGAAAAGGCTGCAATCCGTAACTGCCATAATGGGAAGCGCGCGAGTCCCGCTTTTAGGGCGAGAGGCGCGTGCGTTCCGTTGACAGTGTCGGAAGCGCCCGAGGGTAAAAATGACAAAGACAGAAATGACTCTAAAATTAATTCTGTTATGCAGTTTAGTCCAAAACTAACGGAATCAGTTAGGAACTTAATGGAAGTAACAGAAATTAACAAAAACAAGTAAAATAAAAATACTATATATGTAACCGGGGTGAGAGGTCCAAGGAGGGGTGTCTACAGAGCCCCTCGGTGACGTGGATTGCAAAGAAAAATGGGTCGACAAAAGAAAGACAACCGCCGAGGGCATCGACAAGAGAAAACAAGGACTCGATAAAACAGGAATTTGAAATTGCGAGAGATAGGGGTGCGCTCCCTGTGTGAGCGGCTTTATTGATATAGAAGGGATATGCCGGGATCTGTTTTGCTGAAGCGGGATCCATTTGCTGAAGCGGGATCTGTTTCCTGAAGCGGGATCCGTTTGCTGATGGCGGGATCCGTTTGCTGATGCGGGATCCGTTTGCTGAAGCGGGATCCATTTGCTGATGCGGGATCCGTTTACTGATGCGGGATCCGTTTACTTATGCGGGATCCGTTTGCTGAAGCGGGATCCGTTTGCTAATGGCGGGGTCTGTTTGCTGGAAGCGGGATCCGTTTGCTGATGGCGGGATCCGTTTGCTGGAAGCGGGACCTGTTTGCTGATAGCGAGTTCCGTTTGCTGATGGCGGGATCCGTTTGCTGGAAGCGGGATCCGTTTGCTAATGCGGGATCCGTTTGCTGATGGCGGGAACCGAGGCTCCGTCTGCCTTTATGTGATATTGTTGTGTTGCTTGATGGAAAGGTGGTGATTTTGCGGCTCACCATGGACGGAGTTGTTGTCATTAAACTGTAATTGTTTGACTTTGTGGGATGCAGGCGTAGTTGACGGTGGATCACTTTCTGCTGGGGATGAAGTGCCTTGAGTTGCAGATGATGTTAACCTTATGGTGGTACCTGTTAAGTGTGTGCTTTGCAGGTATATGTGCTTGTGACATGTATGAGATGTGAAATGGCAGTTATGAGAGAAATTGTGCTTGTGGTGTGATGTGATTTGAATGCAGTTTTGCATGAGAGAGAATTTTTGTAAGAATGGAGAAAGTGATTTTGCGTACGGTGTGATTTCTGAAAGCAGAGATTTGCTTGAGAGAGATGAATGATGTCCATACCTTCACTTACCATTGCCGTTGGATGGATTCGTGATGTTGTGGTAGATGCTTTGGCGGAGAGTGTCGCTGCCTTTGATGTGAATTCATTTTTGATGGAGTGTCGGTGGGACAGTATTCCGGATGATGGATTGGTCGTGCCAACAGGCTGCCTATGTATCCCTTTAAGAGAATCAGACCAGCGTAGTTCAAGGATGATGGAGAATGCTGGGGGAGAATGCTAGGACCAAAGCAAAAAGGAAACACATAATTTTGCGCAAGAAAAGAAAAAAGAAAATAAAATCTTTTTTTTTTTAATTAGAAAGAAAAGAATATGCATACACGTGAGAAAAAGATTTTTTTTTTTTTTTTGTTTGTGGGTGAACCATTTTGACCATTGTGTGTTTGTAAAGCCAACCCAAGATCAAGTCATGTTCGATCGAAGTCCGGATTACCTCGCTTGAATGTTGTCGCCGCGGTGTCCAACGAAAATTGATGTCTAGCCCCAAGAGATTTGTCGTTTATGGAGCTTCAAAAGGACTATTGATGCTGAGATGCCAAGGGGTTGTTGATTGTAAAGCCCCTCGAATGCTGAACTTTGAGTGGCTTATGAAGCCCCAAGATGAATCAACTCTTAGCGCATTCAAATAAACTGGCATATTGAATCTTTTTCCTTTTCTCTAAGACTTCCTTCATAATCTCGCTGTGAGTTCTAACAAGAATCATCAAATTCATTCATATCATCGGAGCCTTCATTTAAAACCAAGAGGCCTTTTGACTGGAAGTGTTGAGGGACCCTTGAAGCTTGATCTCTTTCATGGAGCCATAAGACTACTCCACATTGCATTGCTTGAGCATTGTTGCCCCAAAAGATTGTCGGTTGCGAAGCCCCAATATTGCCCTTTGCTTGTATCACTGTAATGCCGTAGCCCAAAACATTGTAGATTGCGAAGCTCCTTGAGACCTTTGGTGCCGAATTAAGGAAGCTTCCAATGTTGCACATGACTCCGCTGGGGACACTGAAGTGAATTTCTTGTTGCCGAGGGAGCCTTTAAAACTTGATCATACCCCTTAGAGTGACACCATTGATTAGGAGTCGAACGAGAAGGACCTATCCTTGATCGGGGGAACAAGTATGACAAGAAGGTGCTTCTCAACATTCCTTTTGAGAGACTTTAAGGATAGCCTCACACATCTTTCTTGATCGTAGCCCCTAGGGCTCATTAACTGTCAAATGAAGCAAAAGAAGCTCTCGTTCTTGAGTCACATAGCTCTTAGGGCGTCATCATTTGTCGAGCAAAGAAAGAGACTCGTCCTCGTGTGGGGGAATAAGAGGACATGGCAAGAGTTACGCCATTTCTCGGCATACATACGTGTAGAAGCTCGAAAATTGAGTCACATGTTGTGGCCATTTGTGATCCAAACCAATTGGCTTGCTGGGGATTGCTTGTGCAACCTCGGGCCTTCTTTTTCATGAACCCAAAAATGGCACACTGCTGGAGAACAATATTCCAAAACAACCTTTGATTGTGCTACATCTTGTCGAGCCTTTTGCCATTCCAAAGTTGACTCGGTGGGAAATTGGCTTGCTGAGGAGATTCAATATTGAACTTGTGTCTTCATTAGAGGCCGGGGATCTCTATTTCTCTTTCCCTTCTCTCTCTCACTCTCTCATTTTTTTTTATGACTCACCCTGTTTTTTGCCTAGACCGCCCTTTCGGGTTTTCAATCTAGCGGGCATCTCTTTTGCGTCTTTATTTATTTTTTTTTACTCAATTGATGAGGAAGTGTGCATTGACTCTAGATGAGGATGAGAGACATGTGATTTTGCGGTGAGGACCTTTTGTCACTAATGATGAGTGACATTGACTTGGCTAGGGAAGTAGCCCCTAGTGTTGACTTTGTATATATTTGTTGAATGACTCACGAAGGCAAGTAAGTCATTAAGAGAGAAGAGAAGGAAAGCCCCAATTTGATTGCAAGAAATTGGGAGTATGCAGAAAGAATAGAAGCCCTAGACTCGACAAGGAATGGAAAGCGATTCCAAATCTAAGAGAGTTGTTCAATCTTTTGGTGATTAATTCATTAGCAAATGAATCGTACAAAGATGTCATGACAAGTTCGAGAGGAAGGCCGATCACCCTAACGCGCTAGGGCTAAACATATCTTCTTTCTTGCATGAGACCGGACCCGAAGGTTGCCTACGTTCCTCCAGTGAAGAGGCTCAGGTCACCGTAGTTCTTGTGGATGCTCCATTCGTCGAGATGGTTGTTTCTTCGTCCTTCATCGGTGGAATGATGTTGATCTTGTACTTCTTTGATTGAGGGGGATTTTTTTTTTTTTTTTTTTTTTTTTTTTTTTTTTTTGTGCTCTAACTTTTGCCTAGGTTGATTTGAGGATTTCAACCTAGCGACCTTTTTTTTTTAATATCCCCTCTTGAAAACTTTGCTTCATGATTGTTGCTCCACCTTTCTTTGTCTTGATTTCGTCGTTGTTGATGTCTTCGTTGTTGATGCCGTCGTCGATGTTTAGCCCCTAGGCGTTCAAGCGATGGTATTCATTCCAAAACTTGTTTAGACATTTTTTTATTATTTTGCCAAGAATTAAATTGAACAACTTGGAAGAGTGTATGAGGACAAGAACGACTTTTTTATTTGATGACTCAATGGACTCGAACATAGGACGAGAGAAAACATTAATGCACACTTAAGAGGACTTTTGACTCTTTTTTTTTTTTATTCCTATTACTAGGTAGAGAAAGAGAAACGGAGATTGTTGTCGTCGTAGACCTCATCATCTTTATTGTCCTCATTGTCGTTGTAGTCTTCCATGTCGTTACTCGGGTTGCTCGGAAACCCTTCGTCGTTGAAGCTTGTCTCATAGGAGGACTCGGCCACTTCTCGGAGCAAATTGTCAACTCTAATACCCGCATCATACATGCTTGCAAAATCCGGATAAAAGGCCCCACTAAGATGAGTGCGGTAGTCTATTTTCAAACACTTCAAGAAGATGTCCATTTGTTCCTTCTTTGAGGGCCTATCAATAATCTCGGCTAACTTGTCATTCCAACGGCCAGAAAAGTCCCCAAATGATTCATCACCCTCTTGCACGGTGCTCTCCAATTCTTTCTTGGTGGTACGGAACATAAAATTGCCTTGGTATTGCTTCTTGAAGGCAAGCTTAGCGGCATCCCAATTGAGGCGGGTGGAAATCGAAAGACCCATATACCAATCTTTTGCGACCCCCTCGAGAGTAAGTGGGAATCATTGTGCCATCGTTTGAGGAGACACTTTCTTTGGTAGCATGGCCCAAATGTAGGAGTCGACATGAGCATCGGGACAAGAGGTGCCTTTGAACTTGCCAATATCGAGCATCTTGAATTTTTCAGGAAGAGCCACCATAGTGTTCACGAGAAAAGAAGCATGATGAAGATCGGAGCTTGGGCCTTTGTGCAAATTTATCCCACTAAGCTTTTGGTCAATGTAGGACATGAGAGTGTTGACCAAACCGGTATTGATGACTTGGACCTTTCTTTCATTCGTGAGCCCCTTCAATTGGTCCTCGAGTTTGGATACTTCTTTTTTATGTGCCATTTCCACATGCTCGTAACGGGCTCGCCATAAATCATCCTTGCGGCGAACATCATCGTCTAGTGTATCAATTTGCCCTTTCAATACTTTCACCATGTTGAGTAACCCTTTGTTGGACACGGAAATGTTCTCACCCTTGTTGTTGTTGCCGTTGGAAGCTATTGGACCTAATGAGAGAACATGGTTGATCTTAGGTTGGCCCGACAAATAACTTTTGAGTAAAATAAATTCACCCACAAACAAAGGAAAAAGACTCGACCATATAAGAAAAACGACTTTTTTTTTTTATAAGTCGTAGGGATGGGGTCCCTTTTGGGGTTTCTAAGAAGATAATGGAATCGTCACACTAGTATATAGACCATCTCGCGGTCCCATATACTCATCGGATTCCATCACGTTTGTGAATCCTACATGTATCGGGATTAAACTAAATCAATGTAGTAAAGCATACATGCGGGGACAGATTTTTTATTTTCGTCCAAAATAACCACTTTTGGGGACGGATTTTTATTGCGTCCGTATCAACAAGTTGGCATGTATGATTTGAAAACATTAGTTTAGGGAAATCTCGATACATGAAAACCGACTTGGTCACGGAGTGTTAGACCCTAACTAGAATTGTGTGGTTTGTGCTCAGCTAAAGAGAGGCTTAAAGGTCACCCCCGGCATGTAGTCTTGAACTACGCCACGGGCTGAGGTTGACCGCTTCGAAAGAGTCAAGGTCGGGTGGAGCTTGAAACTTTCTAGGAGGGGCCTCAACGGGTTTGGGGTTGGACTTGTGCAACTCGATAGTGAGCAGTTAATAGGAATTATGTGCGCGTAGTGTGAGGTCCATCACGTGACAAAAATATTTTTTTAAAGAAATAATAAAAAACAAATAAGCACGTATTTACAACTTTCGAATCACCCGTGTGACCGATAAAAATAAAACAGAGAATTAAAAGATGGTTTTGTGCAGGCCCGGTAACTGTCAAAACTGCTCTGTTCTGTGCACTGTTCTGTTCTGGAAAGTTTCCCAGACGCGCACGCTTTATGCTGTGAGGATGGGAGGCGCGCGCCTTAGGCACTAGAGGGCAGAGGCGCCCGCTTCTGGGCAGTACCTGCAAATTCATGGGTTCAAGGGACTACCTTGACCCTAAATAAAAACACTTTTCCCCTGCAGAAACTGTTAGCACAATAACATGAAATTTGAAGGACAAGATGAGAGGCGGCCGATTCTGGTGGTGAAGGTGGGATGCGCGCGCCTTAGGCCAAGAAGGCCAAAGGCGCACGCGTCTCACCTATTCCCACCAGAATGCCCAGAAAACTGTAAAAAAAAAAAAAACACCTAAAATGAAAAACGCAAGTTTAACACTCTAAGTCCCCAGCAGAGTCGCCACTGTAGATACCCCGGGAAAACCCCACTTAGCTAGAGCGGTGAATTATCCTAGGATGTCTAATTGATTTTAAGAGTCGCCACGTATGTTTTAGAGGAACATAAGAAAACCTAAGAAGAGCCAATTTTACGTACAAAAACCAGAGATTCAGGAAGAGAGGGGTTCGAGGGTTAGGTGACGGAGTGGGAAGTACTTAAACACCCACTCCGCCCCGCTTACATGGGTCTTGCTACTTTTGGTGTTCTAATGCTAAATGTCCTTCAATAAAAAGGTGCTAACAATTCAAATGAAAATAAAGCGGAAATAAAAAGATAAATGATTTTATTGATTTAATTTATGCTAAAGATTACATGTTGAATTATTGTTAAACAATTATATTAAAGAATGAAAAGTAAATTAAAATGGAGTTTTGAATGTTGGAATGTAACTTTGGTCAAACTTCAATAGTTAAGTGGCCTTTTGGTTGTATTCCCTTTTATGGAGATTGAATACTAGTAAGATACAAATAAAAGAGAAGGATAAAACTTGTACCTTTAGAAAAGAGAACTTGAAACCTTGACTTGAAAGTGTTGTTGTTGTAGAGAAATGGTTGTGTAGAAATTTGTGTAGAGTTTTGTTGTGTTAAACTCTTGTAAAGAGAATTCTTGGGAGAAATGTGTATAGTGTATTTGTATATAGATTTCAAGTCAAAAGAGAAGGTCCTTTCTAAGGTAGAAGAAGGTGGTTTTTATAGGTAAAAAGGAAAGGGAAATGTTGGAGGGAAAAGATGATCATCCATGTGATATGGAATTGAACAATCAAAAAATAAGATAAATAAAATAATAAATGAAAGAAATAAAAGAAAATCAAATAAAATAAAATAAAAAGGAAATATTTTGTTATAAAGAAAAGGCTTAGAATGTGGAATTGGGAGTTATGAAATAAGGGGGGATGAATGTGGATGAAAAAGGAAGTGTTTGTGATCAAGAAAAGGGAGGGAAAAGGCTGCAATCCGTAACTGCCATAATGGGAAGCGCGCGAGTCCCGCTTTTAGGGCGAGAGGCGCGCGCGTTCCGTTGACAGTGTCGGAGGCGCCCGTGGGTAAAAATGACAGAAAGACATAAATGACTCTAAAATTAATTATGTTATGCAGTTTAGTCCAAAACTAACGGAATCAGTTAGGAACTTAACGGAAGTAACAGAAATTAACAAAAACAAGTAAAATAAAAATACTAAGTATGCAACCGGGGTGAGAGGTCCAAGGCAGGGTGTCTACAGTCCCATTCCAAGTGCTCGATGTACCTTCCTCATTCAACTTGCTCTTGGGTCGACCATGGATACACAGTTCCAACGCCGTCCCTTCAACTCTCCATCAATGTGTCAAGTTCAGAAATGGGGATGAAATAGTGACCGTCATGGCAGAAAACGTCACTATCCATAGAAATGGGGAACCCATTCACCAAGTACAGCATGTTTTAGAAGACTCCACCCTCTCCGGTGTCTCAATCAACGCCATCGACAAACAAGGGGGAAACGGATCATGGACCCTCGACAATCACAAAATCCTCTGTATGATGAGAAATATGAACTACTTTCCCGGTCTAGGCCTAGGGAAATACCAACAAGGGAGAATGCAACCCGTTGAGGTCCCTTTCGTCAAGAATAAGTTCGATTTGGGATATGAGCCTTACGAAGACGACTTGAAATACGAGCAAGCCGTCAATAATGAGAAGGCTCGAGCTCGCAGAGAAGGCCGTTACTATGAGATTCCCAATTTGAGACCTTACCGCAAAACACTAAATGGCTACTTTGTCCGCCAGGGGGAAGATGTCCCATACATGATCTTTCCCGAGCAATGGATCAACAGCAAGTGTATCAGAAAGCTCGGTCTCGATGTCTTTGCCAACTGTGATGTTCAAAAATCCGAAGAGGAACCAACTCCTATGTCACCCCGAGAATGGTGGGGGAAGAAAGTGGCTGTAGAGTCCAAGATAGAGATTACCGTGGGGGAGGAATTGACTGATATAGCCTCCATGTTCGAGGAACTTGCCATCATGGACGAGTACCAAATAAATGCCATCTCCGACGACACCGATAAGGGAGGCGATCCTATCAGCGAGATCAAGCCAAGCTCCGAGCCGATCAACAACTGGTATTCAACAAAGGGACCCGTGGTATCCGAGGAATTCCTGATCGAGAAAATGGGTTGCATTCCGCGCAAGGTTACAAAGGAAGACTTGCTAACATTCACCTTCGAGTCCGAGTGTGTTTCCGATACCCTCACCCAAGAGGATATGGAGGCAATAGCCGAGCGTGTGTTTCCTTTATTTGCTAATGAAGAATTTGATCTTTCTGAGTACCCCAAGATTACAAACATCATGAATGATGAATTAACTAATAATGAATTTAATGAACTAGTTAATAATGATTCAAACAATGATGAAATAGACCACGAAAACACAACATACTTAAATGAACTTGCTTAACAGGTCCGTAGTCGCGGTGAAAATGGTCCAGGGCTGACGAAGAATTGCATATTGTTAATCTGGGTACCGACGAAGAGCCGAAAGAAACCAAGATCGGAAGCTTCTTTAAGGGGGAAGAGAAAGACAGATTGACTGCACTTCTCAGAGATTTCGTGGTCGTACAAAGACATGCCGGGTATAGACAGAAAGGTCGCCGAGCACAGAATTCCGATCAGAGACGACGCTAAGCCGACAAAGCAGAAACTCAGAAAGATCAAGCCAGAATGGTCTCTACAAGTCAAGGAATAAATAGAGAAGCTTCTCAGTGTGGGCTTCATCAAAGTTGTTGAGTATCCGACATGGCTAGCAAATGTCCTGACAGTCAGAAAGGCTAACGGCAAGGTCCATGTTATTGTAGACTTCCGAGATTTGAACAAAGCTTCCCCAAAGGATGACTTTCCACTACCCAACATCGACATGCTAGTCGATTCCACTGCTGCCTATGAGGTCCGCTCATTTGTGGATGGTTTCGCTGGGTATAATCAGATTCTCATGGCCGAGGAGGATCAACACAAGACTGCTTTCACAACACCGTAGGGCACCTTTTGCTACACAGTCATGCCATTTGGGTTAAGGAACGCTGGGGCTACTTATCAAATGGATGTGACAGACTTGTTCCACGACATGATTCACAAAGAAATTGAGGTTTATGTGGATGACATGATCATCCATTCAAAGGGAACCGATGGTCAACACTTGATCGATCTCCACAAGTTCTTCGAAAGGCTTCAAAAACATAAGATGAGGCTCAATCCCGCAAAGTGCACTTTTGGGGTTATCCGAGGTAAAGTTCTTGGCTACATGGTCACTCAAAGGGGAATTGAAGCAGATCCCTCAAAAATCAAGTCAATCATTGACATGCCTCCTCCGAAGATACAGAAAGAAATCAAAGGTTTTATGGGCAGACTTCAGTATATCAGTCGGTTTGTCCACCAACTTACTTCCATGTGTGAGCCAATATTCAAGCTACTCAAGAAGAATGTGGCTCTAGAGTGGACCGACGCTTGCCAAGAAGCCTTCGATCAAGTGAAGCACTATTTGACATGCCCTCCGGTTCTGGTTCCACCGCACAAAGAGAAGCCTCTCTTTCTCTACCTCACAGTGAATGATAAAGCCCTAGGGGCTATGCTAGCACAAGAGCAACGAGACTCCACAAAGGAGAATGCCATTTATTTTGTCAGACGCCGATTTTAAGGTGGCGAAAAGAACTAAATTAGAAAGTCATATGCAGCATTGGTGTGGGTCACTCAAAAGCTCAAACACTATATGGAAACCTTTCCAATCAAGCTAGTTGCAAAAGTGGACCCGCTCTGCTACATCTTCGAGAAGCCTTTCATATCAACAAGGATAGCCAAATAGTATTTCATGCTCGCCGGCTATGATATCACTTACGTCACACTCAAATCCATCAGGGGGAAAGTGTTCAATGATCAGCTTGCTGAATTTCCGTGTGACGAAGTGAAGGGGGAAGACTTACAATTTCCCAAAGAGCATTTGATTTGCACCACAACCGAGGAAAATAAGTGGCAACTTTTTTATGATGGCGCAGCCAATAAGCACGGTTATGGGATAGGAATGTTGCTTGTCGATCCAAAGGACATCTACACTCCAATTGCCATTCGTCTTGAATTCGAAGCCACCAACAATATTGCTGAATATGAGGCATGTATAGCGGGGCTAGAAGCAGCACTAGAAAGAAATTTCACAGAACTAGAAGTATTCGGTGACTCCCTGCTCCTTATCAATCAGACATCGGGTAAATGGCGAATCCAAGACCCGACCCTCCGACAGTATGGTCAACACCTCGAGGAGTTAGTTGAACAGTTCCAAGACATCACGTTCAATTATTTTCCGAGGGACAAGAACCGCTTTGTCGATGCTTTAGCCACCATAGCCTCACTGGTTGAGATTTCCAAGGGAAAAATGGTGAAGCCTTTCAAAATTTCAAGAATGACTAGTACGGCATAATGCATGAGTATTGAAATCAATGAAGTCCAAGATAAACCCCCCTCGTACACAGACATCATGAGGTTCCTCAAAGACGGCACCTTCCCCGAGAACAGCAATGGGAAGTCTCGAGTAGAATTACAAAAGCTAGCTGCCAGATATGTATTGATTGGGAACCGAGTCTACAAGAGATATCATCAAGGGATCAATCTCTTATGTGTAAATGAGACCGAAGCTCAAGAAATCATGCACGAAGTCCACGAAGGCGAGTATGGACCCCACATGAATGGGATTATGTTAGCCAAGAAGATACTCCGTATTGGCTACTATTGGACTACAATGGAAAGAGACTGTATCGAGAAAGTCAAGAAATGCGCCAAGTGCCAATTCCATCCTAATCTGCAGCATGCTCCGCCTTCACAACTGTACAACATGACCACACCGTGGCCGTTCTCTTGTTGGGGCATAGACATCATCGGCAAAGTCCATCCTACGGGGAGCAACGGACAATCATTTATTCTAGTGGTCGTGGATTATTTCATAAAATGGGTCGAAGCACAAGCTTACCGAGTTCTCAATACCAAGAAAGTGGCCGAATTCGTGAAGAACATCATTATGTGCCGATACGGTATTCCTCATGAGATCAACTCCGACAACGGTTCACACTTTGAGAAGGAAATGGATACGCTTTTGGTTAACTACAAAATTACCAAACACAAGTCATCCCCGTACCGGCCCCAAGCTAATAGAGCGGTCGAAGCAGCAAACAAAAAACGATTGAGGTCATCATACGGAAAATGGCTTCAACAGGAAGGGATTGGCCCAAAAAGTTACCACTAGCATTGTGGGGCTACCGCACATCAATCCAGTCAGCAACGGGAGAGACCCCATACTCATTGGTTTATGGTTTCGAAGCCGTGCTCCCAGTCAAACTCGAAGTTCCCTCTCTACGGGTTTTACTTGATAACCAAGTCAACGAGGTTGATTGGATGCAAAGTCGATACGAGCAACTAGCCCTACTCGACGAAAAGAGATTAAGATCATTCGAACGCATATGGGCTTATCAACAGAGAATGGCAAGATCTTTCAACAAGAAGGTGAAGCCTCGAAACATCAAAGTGGGAGATTTGGTCCTAAGACAGCATCCTCCCAATGCCATGAATCCCGTTGGGAAATGGGGACCCCGATGGATCGGTCCTTACGTGGTCAAAAAGATACTAAGCGGTGGTGCAGTCCGGCTCGTAGACTTGGATGGTGATCAATTGCCAAAGGAGGTCAACCTCGACAAGCTCAAGAAGTTCTACGCTTAACAAATGGGGACCATAAAAAAGATGCTAGCTATGTTGAAAACCCGCAAGGGCGGCCTAGGCAAAAATTAGAGCAAGTGCAAAAAAGAAGCCCGCTAGATTGAAAACCCGAAAGGGCGGTCTAGGCAAACAGGGTGAAAAAAAAAATGGTCTTCATTTGTTTGAACTACGGAGACCTGAGTCTCTCTACGAGAGGAACGTAGTAAACCTTCGGGTGCGGTCTAAAACAATAATTTTTACCCAATCATGTCATAACAAAATGCAATTTTTATTCATCTCTCAAAACATTTTGACCATTACAATTGATATTGTTGAGCAATAAAAGACATTAAAACATTAAATCCTAAACAAGTGGTCTATTAATTGCAATCTTGGGGTACTAAGAAATTTCTAATCTTTCTTCGGTTTGGGAACCCATTTCTTTCGACTAGGGCCCTTGACCTTCTTTATTGGGGGCGGAGCACTCTCGGAACCACCAAGGCGAGAGAAGACACTAGGATGGGACGGAGCTTCATCAACCTTCCCCTTGCCCTTGTCAAAAGAAGCCTTAACGGGGGCTTTGTACGGAAGCTTCCACACATAAGGAGAATTGCCCTTGCCTTTACCCTTCTTCTTCTTGGGCAAATAGCGTGGCCTAGGGGCTTCGACACAGACCACCGGCCTCAAGGGTTAAACGGGAACTTCATTCGATCTTCCCAAGCGGTCAAAGACACTAGGACGTGCTTTCATAATGGGGACACACTTCATTTGTTCACCTTCGGGGACGGACACTTTTTCCTCAAAGGAAAAAGTCATGGGAGCCATTCGTGACAAGAATTTGGGGCTTAGAGTAATGAGAAGTAGTGCAGAATATTGTTGTGTGACCAAACTGGTCAAAATGGGTTCAATTTATAGCTGTTGGAGGTCCTGTATAGAAAGAAAGGGGCTGTAAATCAGCAGCCCAGACACGGGCGCCTCCGCTCTTGGATCTGCAACGCGCGCGCATCCCATACTCTAATCCAGGGAGCGCGCGCCTATGACAGACGGCAGAACAGAACAGGCCTTGTCAGTTCAGCATCAGCCCAGGCATTTCAACGCCTTCAACTTGCAACCAGTTAAGAATCCGTAGTAACAAAGCGACATTCAACAGCAACAAATGGAACACTTTGGGCACATATTTGCTTGTAAAGTGTTGACATCTAGGATCGAGCCTAAATAAACATAAAAAATGTAGATAAATAGCTAAGATTGTAAATACTTGTTATTTGTTACATGTTAAATAAAAAAATATTTTCAGGCACTCATCCTCCCTACTCTGAATCATCGTTAGCGGCACTGTGCTCACCCTTATCACCGCTCTCGGTATCCTCATCATCATCAGACTCTTCTTCAGACTCCTCAACCGTGATCTCATGACGGCGTATCTTTGGCACCTGCACCGAGGACTAGCACTGCCGCGGCTAAGGCTCCGACTCAGTGACAGCCTCGCTGAGGTGACAGCATCAATGACAGTATCATCAACATCCAGAGCAGCATTTCTGCAACCGTGCCCCATGCCGCGAGCTCCTCGAGCAATACCTCTAGCAGCTCCGGACACTGTCCCCGCAGCCTCCCTGGTCAGGTTCGCCATGTCTCGGCACAGCTCCAAGACTCTCTCCTCCAAGTGGCGCAGCCTGCTCCGCATCCCCTTATTCTGGCGGCCTATATGTCTATAAGCAGCCACGGGTACCTGTCACAGCAGAAACAGTAAACTACATCAGTATACTGGGATAAAAGGAACAGGAACAGAAAATGGGCCACAATCAGAAATGTGCAGAAAAGTAAAAGTCATACCACAGTGGTCTGGGCAGGAGGCTCCCTCTCTAGTGACATCTCCTCAGGGATAATCTCCCTTTGCTCCTCAATGACCCCAAAGTTGTAGTAGCTATAATATGAAGGAGGCAAAGGAGGATCGAAGCAATAACCTACCCCGGTGGGGTAAAACTGTGCAGAAGTAGAAGGAGCAGGCTGTGTTCCCCGAGGGTCGGCATATATAAAGCCCTGCATAAGATGGTTCGCCCGGAAAAGGCCATAGTCCTGGTAAACAATGATGAAAGGGGTAGCATCAACCCCTGCCATGTACATGGACCTATCGTCCTCAGACAGCGCCCCCCAATTGCGAGGGCAAAAAGGAGGAAAATCCGGAACCGTCGGCCTGGGCGGATTATAGTAATCCTCCACCTGGTTCCCATGCTGCCAGTATACTCTCTCTCCCAAGTATATGGCCATGCACTCCACAGAGCTCATCAGAAGCCTCAAGCGATTGGGTAGCAAGGTGTGTTCTATGCTACCATAAATCTGTCTCCAGGGGAAAAGTGACTGAGACACAGACTCGGGCCTCAGGTTGTCCAGATATTGCTTGGCTGAAACCAAGCTAATAGGGGCAGTGCCGGTCTTCACATTTTTTGCCTTGTAAGACCACCTCGCACAGTCAGGATACAGAGGCTGGCCCTCTCTCTCAATCCTAAAGTCTCTCATCCCCAGAATGGCAAAAGCCCACTGCTGCAAACAGAAACAAAGACAGGATTAATGACAGTCAAAAGCGCAGATAAAGGCAGAAATCTAAAAGGGCAAAGCGGTAAATGTACCTCCCAAGCAAGAGAAAATCCCGTGACCGAGCTCTTAGTCGAATGACTAGTCAAATCTATGCCGTGGTAACAAGCAGCCAAACCCGCTGTAGCCTAGTTATACTGAGCAGCCTGGTCCAGATCAACCAGAAGGTCCAACAGGGACAAGGTAGCAGAACATCCCCCATTCGCGAACAGGGTGTGGGACAAGGCAAACCAAATAAAGCATCGGGCCACCGCCTCGACCCTGTCAGCGGTAACACCCTGAGACTCAGTCGCAAGGATGCTAAAGTAAGCTCAGATTTTCCCCCAAGTCACTCGGGAATTATTCACCACGAACTCGCAGTCGACCAAAGCCAACAGCTTAGCAAGTGTCCGAGCAGTCCCCCTCACGCCACTAAGGACGGGCACCCCAGCAAAAGGCAAACCGGTCAGGGCAGTAAAATCAGTAGGCGACATGGTCACCTCGCCCATCGGCAAATGAAAGGTGTGAGTGGTATCCCACCACCTCTCCCTCAAAGCCTGAATCACATCAGGATCGTTCTTCAGAGAGGGCAGGCTAGTGATAAAGGGACCAAAATGGGGCCCCGCGACTCGAGCCCGTACATTCTCGGGCAACTTCTTCTATATAGAGACAGGCTCCTGAGCCCCGCCCCAGATTTCGGTCAAACGGTTCCATCTCTGAAAAGAAACAAGAGACAAAGGAAATTCCGTCAGCATAACGGCAAGAAAATGGTCAAACCCAACATGAAGAAACTCAACATGGTAACATCATGACGTGCAAACAAGTGAGTGAATATGCATATGGGTGCCCAAACATTCTCTTCACAACAAATCAACAATGACAACAACATGCAACTATGATCAAAAGGGTTACTGCAGCAGTATCACGGACAAAATGGTACGACCCCAGAATGCAAAATTGTCAAAGAAGATGAAGAATTCTTACCAATCCCGCGGATACGAAGTGGGAAATATGGGAATGGGACTCATAAGTAAGCTGTCTTGGGTCCATAGCCTCGACCCCGTCCTTGGCTTCTTCACCCATTGGCATCTCGAAAGGAGAGGATTGGCGCGAACCCGACATGATTTCACAAAGAAATAACTTCTGATAGATGAAGGTAATGTTTGGGGCGTTTTCCTTGCAGAATTTCGACTCAGAATACGGAGGGTTTGAGAAAATTTTGAACTTGGCTTGAACAGAATAAGCAGTTTCTGAACATATATGCTGAACTTATGCGCAAGGCGCGCGCCTCCGGCTACCCACCTGTAATGCGGGCGCGTCTCATAGAAACATTCGAAAGCGTGTGCCTCCCGTGTCCAGTCAGGCCCAGGTGTAAGTTCCCATGCAGGAATAAATACATCACATCAATGTTCCTCCAACTCCCATCCGAGTTTTCAGCTCCACCTTAGGGCAGTTCAAGCACAAAGTTCCGCAACGGACATCATTAAATCCGACAGTTACAAAAGTCAAGGTCAATCTCGGCATGTTCCCCTCTAAAGGGAAAACATTTTTTTCGGTCCGCAGTCAACTGTGCCCGCACCCCACAAAAGTCATAAAGTCAACAGCAAGTGCAGCTCCGAACAGCATACATCAGATACAGCTACAAACAGCAATTCGGTCCATGGTGAACCACTGAAATCAACACTTCTTAAGCAACGAAGCGGATTCACTAACGGATTCGTCAACAGGGTTCACAAATGGACTCATTCAATGGATTCACTAACGGATTCATCAAACGGATTCACTAACAGATTCATCAACAGGGTTCACAAACGGACTCATTCAATGGATTCACTAACGGATTCATCAAGCGGATTCACTAATGGATTCGTCAACAGGGTTCACAAACGGATTCATTCAATGGATTGACTAACGGATTCATCAAGCGGATTCACTAACGGATTCGGCAACAGGGTTCACAAACGGACTCATTCAATGGATTCACTAACGGATTCATCAAACGGATTCACTAACGGATTCATCAACAGGGTTCATAAACTGACTCATTCAATGGATTCACTAACGGATTCACTAATGGATTCGTCAACCGGGTTCACAAATGGACTCATTCAATGGATTCACAAACGGATTCATCAAACGGATTCTAAATGTAATAGTTTTATCTTAAATGTAACCATAATATTGCAAAAAAAAAATTAAAGATAACATAAGATTTACTGTAAAGCTATTGTTACATTTTATAATAAACAAATTTAACCTTTTTTCTGAATTATAAAAGTTTTATTTTGAAATGTACATTTTTTTATGAAATAAAATAGATTTTATTTTTAAATATAACCATAATTTTGAAAAAAAAAAAAAGATTGTAGATAACATAAGATTTACTGCAAACTACTATTACATTTATTATTAAAAAAAAACTTTTATATTCATTTGTGGGAAATTCTTATTTTTCTAAATTAAAATGTAACATTTACTCTACAAAAACTATTACATTCATCTGTATAACAATTTATATTCATATTTATAGTCTGCTACATTTCAATTGTTAATTTCTCTAAATAAAATAACTATCAAACTATTTGAAATTTTCAGCAAAACTACTGTTGCATTTTACAATAAAATAGTTATTTTTTTCAGAATTCCGATGTTACATTTTTCATTTAAAAGAAAATAGTACATTTTAGGCTACAAACAACTCATATTTTATGCTTTTTAAAAACTGTGTTATTGAAAAATAATTTAAAACTATATCATTACATATCTAGTCTTTTTACTCATCTCGTCGAGACGAACACAGCGGTGTTATCGGAATTTTTTTTTTACTTCAAAATTTCAAGATATTTCATTTTAAAGTTATTGGAGATTATATTTAAATACGCTATATTGCGCAAGCTGGGGAGGGTGGAAAGCTTGGGTGGGTATGGCTCTGGCCAGACGAGCGGGTCGGCCTATGGAGGATCCGTCTCACAAAGTGAGACGGTCTCATCCTAGTTTTTTCCATAAGTAATTCTAGGGTGACAAAATAGTTACAAAGAAATGCTTACAAAATGATGTGGGAGTTGGGGTGGAAGCTGTGGGACCCTCAAATTTATTGTGGGACCCTCAAATTTATTAACTTGCTTAACCATGTTTACAAACTATAGTTAACCTATAAGTCAAAGAAAAAAAACAAGAAAAAGAAAGAAAGATTGAGACTAAACGGACGAGGGTTTGTCTTTCTCGTCTTTTGCCCTTTTTTTCCCATACGCTGGCGACAATAATTACGGCATAACTGTTGTAGTCGACCAAGACGCCGACGAAGCTTTTGAACTCGACCAAAACGACGACCAAACTTGCAAGTACATGTTTTTTTTTTTCATTTTCCTTATAGCTTCCTTCGACTCTTTAATCGAAATTTGAGAATCAAACAGGTCAAAATCTAGTCGTAAATCCAACTTCTTGTTATAATATCAAACAGAACTATGAGTCTCATGCTGATTTTTCGTTCTAATTTATTTTAATTGCCATATTGAAATTGTAGGTGTGAATATTATTTTTCCATTGAATAGAGAGTTATAATAGGACTCCAATAGTGGAAAGACTTAGAGTCATCTTCTCCCCTCTTTCCTCATTTTACTCCTTAATGCAGGCTCATACTTTTCAACAAATTCCTTTAAATGTTATCTTTGCATTGATATATCTATCAAAAAAAGAATTCATACTTTTGCTTCGTTGTATAGTAGACATTCCAGCCCAAAAAACAATCTTTCACAAAACAAGGGACCCATCGATGCCTCTCATTATACAAACCTATAAGACATTCTTTATCTTGAAGTTCAAACTTCTCAATTATCTTCTTCCAACTAGCTTCAAACTCATTGGGAGAAAGAGAATTATATACACTATTTTGAAGCGCTCTCTTAATGTCGTCATATTGATTGTGTCGTCCAATTTTTTTGGCAACTTTTTCATTATATGCCACAAACACCACCTATGACGAGCATCTGGAACTACAATCCCAATTCTTTTTGCATGGCTTTATCTTGGTCGGTTATTATGACGCTTGGAGCATTATTTGACATGCACGTAATCCAAGATCTAAACAACCATATAAATATCTCTGCATTTTCTTTTGAAATCAACCCACAACAAAGCAATATTGAGCGCCCATAGTGATTTAACCTTACAAATAGAACAAATGGCATACCATACCTATTAGTTAAATAGGTTGTGTCAAATGTGATGACATCATTTAGCTCTTAATATGTCGTTCTACTCCGTGCATCTGCCTTGAATAAATTCCTTAAACGATTTTCCCCATCCAAATCCATTGTAACAAAAAATAAAAAATTAGAGTCTATTGCTTGAACCTTCATGAAATAATTTTGTAGCGCCTCGGTATCACCATTACCAAGTTCAATCGCTTTTATTTTTCAATGAAGTTACGAGCATCTTTCTCAATAACTGATAAATTTTCATGTCCATTAGCCTTAACAGCTACTGCAGCTATACCTTGATTCACTCTTATCCCAACATTGGAGAAAGTAAAAGCTGCCTTTTCACATGTGGTTGGATTTTTCTAATGCTCCTATGCAAAATGATTTTTC
Source organism: Campanula takesimana (assembly GCA_026119855.1). NCBI lineage: Eukaryota > Viridiplantae > Streptophyta > Magnoliopsida > Asterales > Campanulaceae > Campanula > Campanula takesimana. Next base: position 196,386 of record JAOWBW010000937.1, on the reverse strand, counting down.
CTGAACTTAGTGAATGGTTATGATCAAGTACAATGAAATAGTATGAATATATTCTTAATATATTTTGATTTTTGTAATTATGGTTTTATACATTATTATATTAGATTAGTTATAATTAAGATATTTGTCCATATTTAATTTGTATTTATCTTAGGAATAGTTGTAGTTATCTTATGAAGGTAAATTAGGTTAAAGTATTTTTGGTATTTATCTTTTTGACTAACCTATTAATATTTTACTTGTTTTAGTGTTTATATTTTATGGAATGTAGGACTCTTTCCTTGTACAAAGATTTATTCCATATTGTAGGACTCTTGAAGCTATTGAGAGGCTATATAATGAGAAGCCATAAAAAGGGATTTCCTGAGAATTCAAAGAGAAAAATCAAGTTTTCATAAGAGTCTTTCTTGTCCTTGAAGTTGGTTTATGATCAAGATAAAGTCTTCAAGGTTCTTTGCATTTTTTCTTGTATTGAGAACATATATGGCTGATCATATTTGGCCTTGAAGCTTTGATCTATGCCTTTTGATTCTTAAAGGTTTTTTTGTGTTTTTATTAGTTCTAGGAGTCTAGAACTTATTTGGACTTTTAATTATTTTTATTTCTTTCATTGTAATCTTTTTCTATAACTTGTATTCTGCAAGTTTTTGATTAATGAAAGTTTTCCAGCAAGCATAGTCTTGCTGAAGTGTTTAATCCGCTGCGTTTTTACATTTTTTTTTTTTCTGATATTCTGTCCGTGGACAGTTGTCGTGCCAGTTGTTAAGACACTTGTGATAGTATTCTTAGATCACAAGTGGTCATTTCCAAAAACAATCCTAGCTACAAATCATTCAATTGGCATCACGAGCCTTCTCTCAACATTACTGAGAGTCGATCCTTGTAGTAGCCATAATGGACTGTCAGCAAACCAAAGTCAATTGCTCTTGCTAGTGCTCTTACTATTTCTAAAGATCTGGCTCAATTGGATAAAGACTTTGATGAGTCAAACTTAGAGGAAGATGAATGTGCCTTGATCACTCAAAAATTCAGCAACATGTTGAACAAAAAACGGCACTTAAAGTTTCCCAATAAGGGTCCTGCTCCTTCCCCTAAGATTGAATCATTTAATAGGGAGACATATGTGAAAAAGACTTTTTGTGAAAACAAAACACCGATTGAATCTATTCAGTGTAAGGCATGTCTAGGATTTGGACAGTACGCTAATGAGTTTGCTAACACACTCAAAAATAGAGGGATGAGTTTTTCTGCTACTCTAAGTGACTCTGATGATGACGATCAGACAACAAATCTGTCATTTTTACATTCATCACAGTTTTCACTTTCTGATAGCGAGTCTAACAGTGAAGATGTGCAGTCAACTGACTGCACAACTGACAACTCAACTGATACTGATATGTATACATGCTTGAATTCCTTATCTATAGGTGAATCTGGGGAATCCCAACAGGAAGATGAAGATAGTGCAACCTATGAAGATCTACACAATATATATGTTGAGCTTCATGCAGATTGGTCCAAACGAATGGAACAACTTAAGGCTTTCAGGCAGGTAAATGAAAAACTCACTTCTGCTAATCTGAACATAAAATCTGAAAATGAGAGATTGTTAAATGAAAATAATTCCCAAAAGGACTCCATAGCAAATTTATAAGTTATGCTTACTAAGAAAGATAATGAGTATGAAAGGTATAAGAGTGATCTTGAAAAAGAAACTACCACACACACTAAGCTTAATAATGGTAAGGCTAAGTTTGATGAAGTTCTAAAAATGGGACATCAAGGGAAATCAGGAATAGGCTATGGAGATCTATTTTTTGTTAAGGAGGGTGAGAGCACTTCAAAGGCTAATGAGAAGTTTAATGCTAATCACGTATGTAGACACCCCGCCTTGGACCGCTCACCCCGATTGCATACATTGTATTTTTATTTAACTTGTTTTTGTTAGTTTATGTTACTTCTGTTAAGTTCCTAACTAACTCTGTTAAGTCCAGGGGCTAAACTGAATAATAGTTCTAACTTTCCAGTCCATTCTATAAAAAATGCCTTTTCAGAGTCGAGCACCTCTACCCTTTGAGGTCAGACGCGTGCGCCTTCTGCCCCAAAGGCCAGAGGCGTGCGCTTCTGGGCGTCAGTTATAGATTCTCTCCAAGAATCCCTCCCTTGCTCAATTTACATGATTTTGCCCGGGAATTCCCTCCTTGTTGACTCTGTTTTGTCACCAAAAACATCTTCTTTTTACCTATAAAAACCCCCCTTCGCCACCATTTCAAGAGAGGACTTTGGACACAAAAAGAGAGCACCAAAACTCTACTAAAATCTCTACACACTATTTTCTCTCTACAAGCACTTCATTTCTTCACAAAAGTTTAAAGTCTTCAATTTCTTCCTAACAAGGTACAACTCTTCTATTTCTTATTTATTTTGTGTCTTAATGTATGCAATCCCCATCAAATGGGACATGACCAAATGATCACTTCATTACATTGAAGTTGGTTAAAGTTTATCTCCCTACATTTTAATTCTTCTTTATTTCTCTTAAATGTAATTGTTAGCACAAGTTTATATTAATAAAAGAAGGACATTTTTAGCATAGAACACATTTAGTAGCAAGACCGGCTTTAGCCGGGAGGAGTGGGTGTTTAAGTACTTCCTACTCCGTAACCTAACCCCCGAACCCGTCTCTCCCGAATCTCTGGTTTTGTATATAAAATTAGGCTATATTAGGTTGTTTTTATGTTCCTTTAAAAACATAGGTGTCGACTCTAATCTTTAAAACTAAATAGACATCCTAGGATAATTCACCGCTCTAGCCAAGCCGTGGTTCTCCCGGAGTATCTATAGTGGCGACTCCGCTGGGGATAACATAGAGGGTTAAACTTGCATTTTTACTTTTGGTGTTGTTTTATCTGTTTTCTGCGGGCATTCTGGTGATAAAGGGTGGGAAGCGTGCGCCTCTGGCCTTCTTGTCCTAAGGCGCGCACCTCTAACCCTAACCACCAGAATCATCCGCACTACCTCATGTCCTTCAATTCCATGTTATTTGTGCTAACAGTTTCTGCAGGGGAAAGTATTTTTATATAGGGTCAGGGTAGTCCCCTAAACCCATTGATTTACAGGTTTGCCCAGAATCGGCGCCTCTGCCCATCTTTCTCTAACGCGCGCGCCTCTCACATAGACAACCCAATACGCGCGCTTCTGGGCCAATTTCCAGAAACAGAACAGTGCACAAAACAGAATGGTTGGCAGTGTGTAGGCACCGTGGCCTACACAAAACAGCTTTTATTTTATGTTCATTTTTATCGGTCACACGGGTTATTCGAAAGTTGTAAATATGTGCTTATTTGCTTTTCTTTTCTTTTGAAAAAAAAATGTTTTGTGACATGTGTTTGACCTCACACTACGTGCACAAATTCCTATCAATTGCTCACTATCGAGTCGCACAAAGTCCATAACCCCAAACCCGTCGAGGCCCGTCCTAGAGAGTTTCAAGCTCCACCCGACCTTGACTCTCTCGAGACGGTAAACCTCAGCCCGTGGCGTAGTTCACGACTACATGTCGGGGGTGACCTTTAAGCCTCTCTTTAGCCAAGCACAAGCTAACACATTCTAGTTAGAGTCTAACACTCTGTGACCAAGTTGGTTTTTGTGTGTCGAGATTTCTCTAAACTAATGTCATCAAAACATACATGTCGTTTCCAAAAGAAACACGTTGCTATGGGACAAAATAAAACTTTGTCCCCGCATGTATGCTTTGTGACATTAATTTAGTTTAATCCCGTCACATTTAGGTCTCACAAGCGTGGTGGAATCCGATGAGTATATGCAAGAAGGTCTATAGACTAGTGTGACGATTCCACTATTATCTCTAGAAACCGCAAAAAGGACTACGTCCTTCCGACTTAAATAAATAATAATAAAAAATTCATTTTCCTTATGTGATTGAGTCTTTTTCTTGTTTGTGGGTGTAGACACCCCGCCTTGGACCGCTCACCCCGATTGCACACTTGATTTTGTGTTTCTCCCTCTTTTAAGTGTTTTCTGTTAGTTTCTGTTACTTTGGTTAAGTTCCAGACGGGCTCCGTTAAGTTCAGGGACTAAACTGAATAATAGTTCTAACTTTCTAGTCCATTCTGTCAGATTTTGCCTTTCAGAGTCGCGCGCCTCCGCCCCTTGAGGCCAGACGCGCGTGCCTTCCGCCGCCTAGGTGGGATGCGCGCGCTTCTGGGGTGCGTCAGTTATAGATTCTGCCCAAGAATCTCTCCCTTGCTCATTATACATGATTTTGCCCGGGAAAGATTTCTTGGAGACTCCGTTTGGCTCCAAAAACTCCCTTTTTTTCAACTATAAAAACCCCTCCAATCCATCATTGGAGGGAGGACTTTTAGACCCTTTTTTTTTACCTCTTTTGGCACCTTAAGAATTCCCTACCTTGAACCTTACTCTAGGCAATTTACTAAAGTTATTCTCTCTAAGTATTCAACCTCTTCTTCAACACCTTTTAAGAGGTTCTCTTTGAAGGATATTATAGGTAAAATGTCTTAACTTTAATCTTCTTCTTCTTCTTCTAATTCTTCTTCTTCTTCAATCAAAAGTGCAATCACCCCAAAACCATTTGGGACATGACACCAATGGCCCTTTCATTACATTGAATTGGCCTAGGAGTTATCTCCCTACATTTTAAACAATAAAACCCTTTTTTATCATTATTCAAATAGGAAGAACACATTCATCTCTAAAGTGAATTATGAACAAACAAGACCGACTTTGCTCGGGCGAAATGGGTGTTTAAGTACTTCCCATTTCGTAACCTAACCCCCGAACCCTTCTCTCCCGAATCTTTGGTTTTCGTACAAAAATTGGCTTTCTTTATGTTTTCTCGCGTTCCTCTAAAAACGTGGGTGGCGACTCTTAAAACCAAGTGGACATCCTAGGGTGACCCGCGCGCTCTAGCCAAGCCGCGGTTCCCCGGGGGTATCTACAGTGGCGACTCTGCTGGGGACTGCTTGAGGGTTAAGCTTGTGTTTCTGTTCATAATTCACTTTTCTGGGCATTCTAGAAATTGATATGGGAAGCGCGCGCCTCGGACCTTCATTGTCCAAAGCGCGCGCGTCCCACATCAAATTCCAGAATTGCCCACCTTCCATGTGTTCTTCCTATTCTTCCTATTATTTCATGCTAACAAACATTGCAGGGGTTTCATCACATAATCAGGACCAGGGCAATCCCCTGAGTCCATAAGTTTCTGACATTCTGACAGGTCAGCCCAAAAGCGGGCGCCTCCCATATACAATACGCCAGGCGCGCGCTTTCCACAACACCAGTCTGAGGCGCGTGCTTCTGGGCCAATTTCCAGGACAAAACAGGTTTCAGGGACTGAACAGAACAGTGGGGTGTGGGCAAAGTTGCCTGCATCAGAACAGAATTGGACCCTTGGACTGTTTTAATTTTATGTTTATTTACCGGTCACACTGGTGATTCGGGAGTTCTAATTTACGTGCTTATGTGTTTTTTATCTTTTCTTTTCAAAAAAAAAAAAATTGTCACGTGATAGACCTCACACTACATGCACATTATTCCTATGAATTGCTCACTATCGAGTCGTACAAGTCCAACCCCAAACCCGTCGAGGCCCATCCTAGAAAGTTTCAAGCTCCACTCGACCTTGACTCTTTCGAAGCGGTAAACCTCAGCCCGTGGCGTAGTTCATGACTACATGCCGGGGGTGACCTTTAAGCCTCTCTTTAGCCGAGCACAAACCACACAATTCTAGTTAGGGTCTAACACTCCGTGACCAAGTTGGTTTTCATGTACCGAGATTTCCCTAAACTAATGTTTTCAAATCATACATGACAACTTGTTGAAACGGACGCAATAAAAATCCATCCCCAAAAGTTGTTATCTTGGATGAAAATAAAAATCCGTCCCCGCATGTATGCTTTACTACATTAATTTAGTTTAATCCCGATACATGTAGGATTCACAAACGTGATGGAATCTGATGAGTATATGGGACCGCGAGATAGTCTATATACTAGTGTGACGATTCCATTATCTTCTTAGAAACCCCAAAAGGGACCCGTTCCCTCCGACTTATAAAAAAAAAAAAAAAAAAGTCTTTTTCTTATGTGGTTCGAGTCGTGTGCCCAACTGTGTGTTCTCAACCTCTTCATGGACTGAAAGTGTGAACCGAGACTAACAAGGTCTACTTCTCCAATGATAGGTCCGATTGGTACTCTCCGCGTCTACAGGGATTCATTCAACAGGCTTGTCCGTGAACCGATCACTCCAACAGCTTCTGCTTCATCAATGACCGACGACTCCCGCACCAACAACACCATGACTCTCAAGAAACTCTCTGCCATGGTCCAAAATCTTCAACAACAAGTCACCACTCTCAACAACGAGGCTCAAACCAAAGAAGCCTTATGGCAAGCTCATGTCGATAGTCAAAGGGAGGCCCACGAGGCCGAGGTCGACCAATTGAAAGCCAAGCTTCTCAAGCTCTGCAAGAACAAGGGGGTTAATGACAATGAGGAATCCGAGTGGACCCAAGGCTTGTTTGAAAGCCCATATGTTAGTGCCCGTACCAAAAAAGTGGAGGAGCCAAGCACCGACAACAACGACCACAAAATGGTCGACTCCATCATGGCCTACATTGATCAGAAATTTGACGGCCTCAACATGGGAAAAGGCTCCAACACAAGCCTTTATCTGTCATCCATTCTTATGAGCACGATGGCCTCTCTCCCCGACAAGTTCAAGATGCCCGACATTAGCAAGTTTAAGGGAAACTCATGCCCGATGGCTCACATCGAGACTTACATTTGGGCTATGGTTCCGAAGAAGGTCTCCCCAAAAGTGATGGCTCAATGCTTTCCTCTCACCCTCGAGGGGGCGGCTAAAGATTGGTATGCAACTCTCCCGCTCACTGTCCGTCTTGATTGGGATGCCGCTATGCTTGCCTTCAAAAATCAATATCAAGGAAACACCACTCACCGGCCCACAAGGAAAGAGCTCGAGAACATCACTCAAAGAGACAACGAGTCCTTCATTGACTTCACAAGGAGATGGAATGACAAGATCTCTGAAATTGTTGAGAGGCCAAACACAAAAGAGCAAATGGACATTTTCCTCAAGTGTCTCAAGATTGATCTCCGCGCCCACCTAAGTGGGGCTTGCTACTCCGACTTCTCCCAAATGTATGAGGCAGGGGTACGGATGGATGACTTGCTCAAGGAGATTAAGAAAGCCACTCCTACTTACCGTTACAAGGCTGCCTCTAATTCAAACAAAGAGGCTTCTGTCAATGCCGTTACTACCGACAAGGGGAATAACAAGAAGGTCCCTCCACCTTAAGGCAAGCGGTTCCAAAACGACCGCGTCTACACTCCTCTCAATGGCATGACCATAACTGAGGCCTATGAAGCTCTAAAGGCCAAGGGACAAATCACTCCTCTTCAAGGGTACAAGCAACCACAACCACTCCATCCCAACCATGCCCACCACAAGTGGTGTGACTACCATCAATGCACCGGCCACCTCACCGAGGATTGCTTCTCCATCCGCAACACCATCCAAGACCTTATAGACAAGAAGGAATTCATAATCCCTAATGAGGTTGGTGTCAATGTAATAGAGGTAGGAGAGTTTGAAGGAACCACTCATTCAATCCCAATTGTGAATGAGGGCTCCGATGGCATGAATAAACTTGATAATTCTTGTTATGTTGTGACTTATGATGAGATTATGAGGGAAGTCTTAGAGAATAGGAAGAAGAAGCTATAAGGGTCCGTAAATGTGCTCACCCGCAGTGGCCGGGTAATAGTGAGCGCCTCGGTTCCCACAAATAAAGCAACCAATACCTCTTCTCCAAGATCACAAGCACGCGACATACCCGAAGATCCTTTGTTAACACAAATCAAGAAGACACAAGCCAACATATCCATCTGGGACCTTATTGCATCATTAAAGAAGCACCAAGACCTCGTCATCAAGAACTTGGATGACACATCAGTCTCTCCCGACACAACTCCCGAAGACCTCACAGCAATGATAGGTCACATTCACTTCGGCAATGTCATCACTTTTGCTGACATGGACCTCCCGCCATTTGGGTCCGATCACAATGAAGCCATCTACCTCAAAGTAAAGGCAAGGGGGAAACCCATTTCAAGAGTTTCAGTAGACGGTGGTTCTGCACTCAACTTAATGCCTAGCCGAGTCATGGGCATACTGGGGCTCAAAAGCTCCGATTTACAACCTTATACCCAAGTCATTAGAGGGTACGACAGCACTGCCCATACAGTCATGGGAATGCTAGAAGTCGATATCGAATTTGGAAGCATGATCATGTCCGTCCCATTCCAAGTACTTGATGTCCCAGCTTCGTTCAACTTACTTTTGGGCAGACCTTGGATCCACAGTTCCAATGTTGTCCCTTCCAGTCTCCATCAATGTGTCAAGATCAGAAATGGGGACGAAATAGTCATCGTCATGGCCGAGAATGTCACCATCCACAGAAATGGGGGACAACCCGTTCACCAAGTTCAACACGGGATAGAAGATTCCACTCTCTCCGGCGTCAACGCCATCGACAAAGAAAAGGGAAACGGGCAATGGACCCTCGGTAATCCTAAAATCCTTCGTATGATGAGGAACATGAATCACTTTCCCGGTCTAGGCCTAGGGAAGCATCAACAAGGGATATTGCACCCTGTAGAGGTTCCTTTTGTCAGAAACAAGTTTGGTTTGGGATACGAGCCTACCGAAGATGACTTAAAATACTAGCAAGCAGTCAAGAATCAAAAGACTCGAGCTCGCAAAGAAGGTCGACAATATGAAATCCCCAACTTGAGGCCTTACCGCAACACGCTGAACGGTTATTTTGTTCGCCAAGGGGAAGATGTTCCATACTTGATCTTTCCCGAGCCATGGGTTAACGACAAGGGCGTCAGAAAGCCCGGCCTCGAGATCTTCACTGATTGCGAAATCCCGACACGAGAAAGGGAGCCTACTCCGATGTCACCCCGAGAGTGGTGGGGCAAGAAAGTGACTATAGAGTCCGAGGTAGAGATTACCGTGGGGGAAGAACTATCCGATCTAGCCTCCATATTCGAAGAATTCGCCATCATGGACGATTGTCAAGTCAATGCTATCTCTGACAACACAAGAATAGAGAGTCCATCTATCAGCAAGATCCAGCCAAGCTCCGAGCCAATCAACAACTGGTCTTCTACGAAGGGGCCCATGGTATCCAAGGAATTTTTAGTCGAAGAAATGGGTTGCATACCCCGCACAACAACAAAGGAAGAGCGGCTCACACTTACTTTCGAGTCCGAGAGTGTTTCTAATACCCTCACCCAAGAGGATATGGAGGCCATAGCCGAGCGTGTGTTTCCTTTCTTTGCTAATGAAAAATTCGATATTTCTGAGTACCCCGAGATTGCAAACATCATAAATGATGAATTAACTAATAACGAACTTAATGAACAAGTTAATAACGATTTAAATTATGATGAAATAGACCACGAAAACATAACATACCTAAATGAACTAGCTCAACAGGTTCATTGTCATGGTGAAAATGGTCCAGGGGCTGATGAGGAATTGCATGTTGTTAATCTGGGTACCGACGAAGAGCCAAAAGAAACAAAGATAGGCAGCTTCTTCAAGGGGGAAGACAGAGACAGATTGACTGCACTGCTCAAAGAATTTGTGGATGTATTCGTATGGTCGTACAAAGACATGCCGGGTTTGGACAGAAAGGTCGCAGAGCACAGAATGCCGATCAGAGAGGACGCCAAGCCTGTAAAGCAGAAACTCAGAAAGATCAAGCCAGAATGGTCCCTACAAGTCAAAGAAGAGATTGAAAAGCTCCTCAGTGTGGGTTTCATCAAAGTCATTGAGTATCCGACTTGGTTAGCCAACATTGTGACAGTCAGAAAGGCAAACGGCAAGGTTCGAGTTTGTGTGGACTTCTGGGATTTGAACAAAGCTTCCCCGAAAGATGATTTTCCGCTACCAAACATCGACATGCTCTTCGATTCGACTGCCAACTATGAAGTCCGCTCGTTTGCGGACGGTTTTACCGGTTACATTCAGATTCTCATGTCCGAGGAGGACCAACACAAGACAGCTTTCACAACACCATGGGGCACTTTCTGCTACACAGTCATGCCGTTCGGGCTAAGGAATACTGGGACTACGTACCAAAGGGATGTTACGGATCTATTCCATGACATGATTCACAAAGAGGTCGAGGTCTATGTAGACGATATGATCATCCATTCGAAGGGCACCAACGGTCAACATTTGATCGATCTTCGCAAGTTCTTTGAACGACTTCGACAACACAACATGAGACTCAACCCCGCAAAGTGCACTTTTGGGGTCATCAGAGGAAAGGTTCTCGGTTACATGGTCACTGAGAGGGGAATTGAAGCCAATCCCTCCAAGATCAAGGCAATCATTGACATGCCTCCTGCAAAGACGCAGAAATAAATCAAAGGTTTCATGGGCAGACTTCAATACATCAGTCGGTTTGTGCACCAACTCACTTCCATGTGTGAACCTATTTTCATGCTACTCAAGAAGAATGTGGCTCTAGAATGGACCGATGCTTGCCAAGAAGCCTTCGACCAAGTGAAGCATTACTTGACATGCCCTCCAGTTTTGGTTCCACCGCACAAGGAGAAGCCTCTTGCTCTATCTCACTGTCAATGATGAAGCCCTAGGGGCTATGTTAGCACAAGAACAACGAGACTCCACAAAAGAGAATGCTATCTACTTTGTCAGCCGCCGGTTTCAAGGAGCTGAGAAGAACTACTCTGTCTTAGAAAAGTCTCATGCGGCATTGGTTTGGGTTACTCAAAAGCTCAAGCACTACATAGAGGCCTTCTCAATCAAGTTGGTAGCAAAAGTGGACCCGCTCCGCTACATCTTCGAGAAACCTTTCATGTCAACAAGAATAGCCAAATGGTATTTCATGCTCGCCGGCTACGATATCACTTACGTCACACTCAAATCCATCAGGGGGAAAGTGTTCAGTGATCAGCTTGCTAAATTTCCGTGCGACGAAGTGATGGGGGAAGATGTAAATTTCCCCGACGAGCATTTAATTTGCACTACAACAGAGGAAGATAAGTGGCAACTTTTTTTCGATGGCGCGGCCAATAAGCATGGATATGGCATAGGAATGTTACTTGTCGATCCAAAGGACATGTATACTTGTAGATACCCCGGGGGACCACGGCTTGGCTAGAGCGGTGAATTACCTAGGATGTCTAATTGATTTTAAGAGTCGCCACCCACGTTTTAGAGGAACGCGAGAAAACCTAAGAAAAGCCATTTTTTTATGTACGAAAACCAGAGATTCGGGAAGAGAAGGGTTCGGGGATTAGGTGACGGAGTGGGAAGTACTTAAACACCCACTCCGCCCCGCTTACGCGGGTCTTGCTACTTTTGGTGTTCTAATGTTAAATGTCCTTCAATTTAATAATAAAAGAAATGTGCTAACAATTATAATAAAAAGAAAGGGGAAATTTATAAAGGAAAAATAAAGGAGAATTGTTTATTTATTGATTTATGCTAAAGATTACATGTCGAATTATAGCTAGGTAATTACATTAAGAAATGAGAATGTAAATTAAAGTGGAATTAAAATGTTGGGATGTAACCTTGACCAAATTTTCAATAGTGAAGTGGCCTTTTGGTTGTATCCCTTTTTATGGAGATTGCATACATTGACTAGACATGAATAAAATAAGAAGAAGAAAAAGGGAAGTTGTACCTTAAGAAGAAGGACTTTAAACCTTGACTTGAAGATGGTGTTGTTGTAGAGAAAATGTTGTGCAACACTTTGTGTAGTGTTTTGTAGAGAAATCTTGTTGAGAGGATTTGTGTATAGTGTATGTGTAGAGAAAATTCAAGTCAAAAAGAAGGTCCCTCTCCAAGGTAGGAGATGATGGTTTTTATAGAAAAATTAGGAGGGAAAGGTTGGAGGAAAATTGGTCAATCCATATGAAATGGAATTGACCAATCAAGAAAAAGATAAATAAAAGAATTAATGAAAGAAATAAAAGAAAATCAAATAATAATAAAATGAAATATTTTGTTTTTATGAAGAACGGCTAGAATAAAGGATTTGGGAGTTATGAAATAAGGGGGAATGAATGAGGATGTAAAAAGGAGGTGTTTGTGATCAAGAAGAGATTTTCTAAATAAGAAAAGGGAGGGGAAAATGGTGCTATCCGTTACTCCAAAGTGGGAAGCGCGCGGGTCCGGCCTATTGGACCAAACGCGCGCGCGCCCCATGACCATTACGGGAGGCGCCCGCGGGTGAAAATAACAGAATGACAGAATAACTCTAAAAGTTAACCCTGTTATGCAGTTTAGTCCAAAACTAACGGAATCAGTTAGGAACTTAACGAAAGTAACAGAAATTAACAAAAACAAGTTAAATAAAAATACTATGTATGCAATCGGGGTGAGAGTTCCAAAGCGGGGTGTCTACAGAGCCCCTCGGCGACATGGATTGCGAAGCAAAACGCGTCGACGAAAGAAAGACAACCGCCGAGGACATCGACAAGAGAAAACATGTCACGACCCGAAAACTAGGCTCTATTTTATTAGTAATAAATAATTATTATGTATTTATTTGCTTATTTATTTATTTAAATTATTATTTATTTAAATAATTATATGTGCATTTTATGTGTTATAATATTTATGCTTAAGCATCTTATTTGGGTTATTTGAGTTGGTGTAGTATTGTTGGGTCTTAATTGTTAGTTGGGAGAGTAGTATTGTGTTAGTAGTTGAGGAAGGGGCCCGAGTGTAACATTTTGAATCATTTCCCCTACTCCCTCCCTACTCCTTCTCTTCTCCCTCACTCTTCCCCTTCACCCTCATCATTTCCCAACCCATTTCTCTCTCTCTCTCTCCAAGGAAGAAAAAGGGGTAAGTTTCTCTCTTCTTCTCTCTACATTTTCTTCATCTTCCTCTTGTAATCTCTCATTTCTTAAAACGTGAAATGTGTTTAGATCGTCGATAGGATCGCGTAGAATCAAAAATATTTGAAATCCATCAACCTTGAGAAAATCCAAGTAAGTTACTTTTCCCCCATTTTGATGTTAAAATGTTTATATCATGTTCATATAATGCTTTTGTTGTCATATTTGAAGTTTGGATGAGGTTGCAATTTATTTGGAATTTATTTGGGTTTTTGGTCAAAAATAGTGATTTATGAATGTTGAGATTTGATTCTTGGTTTTGGGTGTTAAATGTGGTTTTAGGAGTCTTTTTAGACTTATAAGTTGTTTTGGTACATTAGTATGCTAGTTGGAATGTTGGATTTTGGGTGGAAATGTGTTTTGGGTATAAAAATGGAAGAACCCATGTTGTTCTTCCCGATTTCTGGCAATCCGGAAGATTGGGCGGCCGCACAAAATCTCCTGGGCGACCGCGCACCTTTCTGAAAGCTTTTGTTCTTGTTCTGAGGGATTTTGGGCGACCGCACGGTCCATTTTGGGCGGCAGCACAGATCTCTGAAAATTTACATTTGTGGTTAAGTTGTGATTGAGGAATGCGTTTTGGTCCAAATCTTGGGTGTCCTTCTAGTTGACCTTAGTGAACATTGTAGTACGCTCTAGTGATAGAATTGGGTCCTTTGTGATCAAGTTTGTGTTTGAATTTAATTAAGTGTTAATTGGGATTTGGAACATCTTATTGAGATATTGTTGGTTTGACTTACCTTTGTGATGATCATTTAGTATAGGTTTGGGCATCTTATGATGTGTTCGTGATCATGTTCTAATAAGTGTAACCTTTTGGATTAGTTTGGGGTGTTTAGAATGAGTTCGTTAAGCACGGAGATAAAGGTGAATTGGCAATTGGGTACCTACGGTTTGATTAACCTTAAGTTGTATTCATTCGGATCTCTTATTTGGAATTCCAGGTGTGACGAGATGGTTGAGTTCATAGTCCTAGTATATCTTTGAGTAAATGTTTATGATCACTTTGGTAATAGTCATTGTGCTATTTGTGAGCGACCGTTTGGGTTGCGCTCCTTATGAGTAACTTGTGAGTATCATATTTAGGATGTATTCGATACGTGCCTTGTCTTAGAATCATCTTGTTTTAATGATCAATGATGTTGTGCTCTTTATGAGAAATTCCGTTTACCGTTGTTGTGCTCTTCATGAGAAACTCTTGTTATCGTTGTTGTTAAACTCTTCATGAGTTCCCGTTACATCTTTATGATGATTAATTGGTATGGTTCCCTACTTTGGAATCTTTGGTTGTTTATCGAGCTAGTATTTATTACCTAGCATTTAATTGAAAGTCCAGCTGGTTATTTGTGTATCGAGTCAGGCAATGGATAATGCTATAATGGCACAAGCCAAGTCCAGTATAGCATCGCCCATTGGTCCTTCTGTCCTCATCCAGATTGGCCTTGGTTGGGATGAGCTAGCTCCGTTGTGGGTATTCTAGCTAATCGTTTTGGAGCATGACTTTGTGGCATGGCTCCCGCCCCTTGTGGCACTTTATCATTGTTATTGGTTCCGGTACCGGGTTTCTCTTCAGCTTTTATGCTACTATGAAGATGAATTGTTTGATTGATGGGTTGATTGGTCGCTTCTGACCGGGGATTCCTCTTCAGCTTTCATGCTATTATGAAGATGATGAATGGTTGGTTATTGAAGCTGCGCAGCGACCTTTATTTGGTTCTTTCAGTTGGGAAACCTTGGCTAATATCCTTTGTTATGTGTTTACTTTCCGCTGCTATCTGTTGACTGTCAATTGTTGCATGCTATGTGATACTTATCATTGTTTATTGCTTATTGCATTATAGCATGTCATGTAGTTGCATTAGTAACTTACTGAGATTTTATCTCACCCCGTTTATTTCCATCTTTGTTTTTCCTTAACCCCCCCCTCAGGAGGAAAAGGATTAGGATTAGCGGATCGAGGAGGACGTCGAGAGGATTGAGATTTTGGGGCAGATTGTTATGGATCGGTTTACATTATTTAAATGTATAACCTTTTGGGAATAGTTTTACCATTATTGACGTCATTAAGAATTGTATATTTTATTCTTTTGAGCATAAGCTGTGGAGCTTATGTTAGATGTACTTTGTTGATTTAAACTTGGATTTGTAAAACCTTGTGTTATCATCTTTTGGTTCAAAATGGAATTTTTAACTTCTATATTTTAAAGTTTTGGTTTTAAGTCGACGTCCAGCTCGCGATCTCGGGCCGCGGGGTTCGGGGTCGCGACAAAACAAAGACTCGATAAAGCAGGAATTTGAAATTACAAAGGATAGGAGTGCGCTCCCTGTGTGAGCGGCTTTCGCGGATGGAAAGGGTGGTGGCTTGAGGCGGCCCACCACGGCCACAAAATTTTTAAAAATGTGTGGTGGCTTGAGGTGGCTTGAGGCAGCCCACCACGGCCACAAAAATTTAAAAAGGTGTGGTGGCTTGAGGCGGCCCACTGTAGATACCCCGGGGAACCACGGCTTGGCTAGAGCGGTGAATTATCCTAGGATGTCTAACTTGTTTTAGATTGTTTAGAGTCGCCACCTATGTTTTTAAAGGAACATAAGAAAAACCTAGAAATAGCCTAATTTATGTACAAAACCAGAGATTCGGGAGAAAAGGGTTCGGGGGTTAGGTGACGGAGTGGGAAGTACTTAAACACCCACTCCGCCCCGCTTACGCGGGTCTTGCTACTATTGGTGTTCTAATATTTACATGTCCTTCAATTAATTAAATAGAAATGTGCTAACAATTGTGATGAGAAGAAAAGGGGAAATAAAGGGGAAATAAAATAGAATTGTTTTATTTATTTAATGATAAAGATTACATGTAACAAGTAATGTTAAAGAATTACATTAAGAGATGAAGAGAAACTAACATGGTGAATTAAAGTTAAGATTAAAATGTAGGGAGATAACCTTAACCAACTTCAATATGTGAAGTAGTCATGTTGGTCATGTCCCATTAATGGGGATTGCATACATCAAGAAGAAGAAAACAAAGGAAGAAAATGGAGTTGTACCTTGAGAAAGAGGACTTGGAACCTTGACTTGAAAGTGTTGTTGTTGTAATGAAATTGTTGTAGAACAATTTGTGTAGAGTCTTGTTACTAAGAACTCTTGTTGGGAGAATTTGTGTATAATGCAGTTGGTGAATCAAGGTTGGAGTCCCTTTCTAAGGTAGAAGATGATGGTTTTTATAGGTAAAAAAGAGAGGGAAATGATGGAGGGAAATTGGTCATCCATGTGAAATGGAATGGGCCAATCACAAATAAGATAAATGAATAAAAGAAAAATAAAAGAAAAATAAAAGAAATAAAAGAAATCAAATAATAAATGAAAGAAATATTAGTTTTTGGGAAAAGACTTAGAATTTGGGATTGTGAGTTAATGAGAAAAGGGGGGATGAATGTGGATGTAAAAATATGGTTTTTGTGATCAAGAAAAGATGTTTGTAAATAAGAAAAGGGAGGGAAATAAGGTGCAATCCGTTACTGCCATAATGGGAGGCGCGCGGGTCCGGCTTTTGGGGCGGGACGCGCGCGCAGCCCGTTAACAGTTCCGGAAGCGCCCGCGGCAGAGAAGGACAGAATGACAGAATGACCCTAAAAGTTAATTCTGTTATGCAGTTTAGTCCAAAACTAACGGAATCAGTTAGGAACTTAACCGAAGTAACAGAAATCAACAAAAATAAGTTAAATAAAAATACTTTGTATGCAATCGGGGTGATAGGTCTAAGGCGGGGTGTCTACACCCACCACGGCCACAAAATTTTTAAAAAGGTGTGGTGGCTTGAGGCGGCCCACCACGGCCACAAAAATTTTAAAAAGGTGTGGTGGCTTGAGGCAGCCCACCACGGTCACAACAATTTAAAAAGGTGTGGTGGCTTGAGGCGGCCCACCACGGCCACAAAAATTTAAAAAGGTGTGGTGGCTTGAGGCGGCCCACCACGGCCACAAAAATTTAAAAAGTTGTGGTAGCTTGAGGCGGCCCACCACGGCCACAAAATTTTAAAATGGTGTGGTGGCTTGAGGCGGCCCACCACGGCCACAAAAATTTAAAAATGTGTGGTGGCTTGAGGCGGCCCACCACGGCCACAAAAATTTTAAAAGGTGTGGTGGCTTGAGGTGGCCCACCACGGCCACAAAAATTTTAAAAGGTGTGGTGGCTTGAGGTGGCCCACCACGGCCACAAAAATTTTAAAAGGTGTGGTGGCTTGAGGTGGCCCACCATGGCCACAAAATTTTAAAAAGGTGTGGTGGCTTGAGGCGGCCCACCACGGCCATAAAATTTTATAAAGGTGTAGTGGCTTGAGGCGGCCCACCACGGCCACAAAAATTTAAAAAGGTGTGGTGGCTTGAGGCGGCCCACCACGGCCGCAATTTAAAAGTGAGGGGAATTTTGAAATTGTGAAAGATGGGGGTGCGCTCCCTGTGTGAGCGGCTTTATTGATATAGAAAGGATATAGCGGGATCCGTTTACTGACGCGGTTGCTGAAGCGGGATCCGTTTGCTGATGCGGGATCCGTTTGCTGAAGCGGCATCCGTTTGCTGATGCGGGATCCGTCTGCTGACGCGGGATCCGTTTGCTGATGCGGGATCCGTTTGGCTGAAGCGGGATCCGTTTGCTGAAGCGGCATCCGTTTGCTGATGCGAGATCCGTTTGCTGAAGCGGCATCCGTTTTCTGATGCGGGATCCGTTTGCTGATGCGGGATCCGTGTGCTGATGCGGGATCCGTTTGCTGGTGCGGGATCCGTTTGCTGATTGCGGGATCCATTTGCTGGTGCGGGATCCGTTTGCTGAACGGGATCCGCTTGCTGAAGGCGGGATCCGTTTGCTGAAGCGGGATCCGTTTGTTGATTGCGGGGTCCGTTTGTTGATTGCGGGGTCCGTTTCCTGATAGTGCGGGATCCGTTTGCTGAACGGGATCCGTTTGCTGAAGGCGGGATCCGTTTGCTAAAGCGGGATCCGTTTGTTGATTGCAGGGTCCGTTTGCTGATAGCGGGATCCGTTTGCTAATTACGGGATCACCGTGGACCAAATTGCTGTCTAGAACTGCAGTTGCTGTTGACTTTATTGTGGGGATGCGGGCATGGTTGACTGTGGACCATTTTCTGCTGGGGATGAAGTGCCTTGAGTAGCGGATGATGTTGACTTCGCGGTGGTACCTGTTATGTGTGTGCTTGGAAGGTATATATGTTTGTGCAAGAAGATGCATGAAGTGTGAAATGAAGAGAGAAATTGTGCTCGTGGTGCAATGTGATTTGAAAACAGTTTTGCATGAGAGAGAATTTTTGTAAGAATGGAGAAAGTGATTTTGTGTGCGGTGTGATTTGAGGAAAGCCTCGGATTTTGTAGACACCCCGCCTTGGACCGCTCACCCCGATTGCACATTTGATCTTGTGTTTCTCCCCATTTTAAGTGTTTCTCGTTAGTTTCTGTCACTTCCGTTAAGTTCCTGACTGACTTCGTTAAGTCCAGGGACTAAACTGAATAACAGGGCTGACTTTCTAGTCCATTCTGTCAAGATCGCCTTCTCTGAGTCGCGCGCCTCAGACCGGAGGATCCAGACGCGCGCGCGCCCCGCCCCCAAAGCAGGAAGCGCGCGCCTCTGGGCGTCGGTTACAGATTTCTGGCCAGGATTCTCTCCCTTGCTCAATTTACAGGATTTTGCCCGGGAAAGATTTCTTGGTGACTGAGTTTTGGCACCAAAAACATCTCTCTTTCACCTATAAACCCCCCCCCCCCCCCCTTTACCTCCATTTTCAAGGACCTTGACCTTGGACCTTTGGCTCTCAATCTTATATTGCAATAAACCAAATTTCCTACTTTCAAAGCACTTTCCAAAGGATTTCTCCAAGTAATTCAACAAGAAGTGTTTGAAGTCTCTTGAAGTCTAGGTAAAGCTATTTCTTTCCCCTTCTCAACTTCATCTCTTTTCTCTTTCTTTTTGTATTATCAAAGTGCAATCACTCAAATCATTTTGGGACATGACTCTAATGATCACCTCATCTCATTGAGGCCGGTTAAAGAGCTATCTCCTACATTCCAAACTCTATTTTAAAACCCCTTTTTATGATTTAAAGAAGAAGAAGAAGAACGTTTATCATTCATGTAGATTTTGATCAAGCAAGACCAACTTTAGTTGGGCGAGATGGGTGTTTCGGTACTTCCCATCTCGTAATCTAACCCCCGAACCTCAAAACAAGGAATCTCTGTTTTCGTAATCAAACTTAGGCTATTATCAATAGGTTTTTCTTATGTTCCTCAAGACATAGGTGGCGACTCTAAAAACAAGTTAGACATCTTAGGATAACTCGCGCGCTCTAGCCTCAAGCCGTGGGCTCCCCCGGGGTATCTACAGTGGCGACTCCGCTGGGGATGATTTGAGGGTTAAACTTGCATTCTGATCAAAATCTACATCTTTTCTGGGCATTCTGACGCCTGATGGGGGAGGCGCGCGCTTCTGGCCTCTTCAGCCTAAGGCGCGCGCATCCCGCATCAAGGACCAGAATCTCCCGCTTCATCATGTTCTTCATTTTCTTCTTCTGCTATTCTCCACTAATCATTTCTGCAGGGGTTACAATATACACATAGGACCAGGGCAATCCTCTGAGTCCAAAATCTGACAATCTGACAGGTGTGCCCAGAAGCGCGCGCCTCCCAATAGCATCGCGCCAGGCGCGCGCGTCTCGTATCAACACTCAGAGGCGCACGCTTCTGGGTTGGTTCCCAGAACAGAAACAGGTCTCAGAACAGAGCAGTATGATGGGGGTGTGGGCACAGTTGCCTGCATCAGTGGTTATTCTGAACTTCGGATAGTTTTAATTTTATGTTCCATTTTATCGGTCACACGGGTGATTCGAAAGTTGTAATTATGTGCTTATTTGTTTTTTTTTTATTTCTTTAAAAAAAATATTAAAAAATATTTTGTCACCTGTTAGACCTCACACTACATGCACATATTCCTATGAATTTCTCACTATCAAGTGGCACAAGTCCAACCCCAAACCCGTCGAGGCCCGTCCTAGAAAGTTTCAAGCTCCACTCAACCTTGGCTCTTTCGAAGCGGTAAACCTCAGCCCGTGGCATAGTTCATGACTACATGACGGGGGTGACCTTTGAGCCTCATATTCAAGCCGAGCACAAGCCACACAATTTTAGTTAGGGTCTAACACTCAGTGACTCAAGTCGGTTTCCATGTGCCGATATTTCCCTAAACTAATGTCTTCAAATCATACATGCCAACTTGTTGAAACGGACGCAATAAAAATCCATCCCCAAAAGTGGTTATTTTGGACGAAAATAAAAATCCGTCCCCGCATGTATGATTTACCACATTAATTTAGTTTAATCCCGATACATGTAGGATTCACAAACGCGATGGAATCCGATGAGTATATGGGACCGCGAGAGGGTCTATATACTAGTGTGACGATTCCATTATTTTCTTAGAAACCCCAAAAGGGATCCATTCCCTCTGACTTATAAAAAAAAAAAAGTCTTTTCTTATGTGGTTCGAGTCGTGTGCCCAACTGTGTATTCTAAGCCTCTTCGTGGACCGCAAGTGTTACTCAAGACTGACAAGGGCCTCTTCTGCAATATAGGTTCAATTGGTACTTACAGAGTCTACCGGGATTCGGCAAATCGGTTAGTCCGTGAAGAGATCACTCCAACAGCTCCTACATCAACAATGGCCGGCGGCTCCAACACCAACAATACCATGACTCTCGAGCAACTCGCAACCATGGTCCAACTCCTCCAAGAGCAAGTCTCCACCCTTAATAAGAAGGCACAAAGCAAAGACGACATTTGGCAATCCCACCTCGACAGCCAAAGGGAGGCCCACGAGGCCGAGATGGAGCTAATGAAAGAAAAGCTCACTAATCTTGCCAAGGGGAAGAGCAAAAATGACGATAACGAATCCGAATGGACCGAAGGTTTGTTCAAAAGTCCTTATGTCAACACCCGCACCAAGAAAGTGGGAGAGCCAAGTTCCGAGAACAATGAGCCCAAAATGGTGGATTCTATCATGGCCTACATCGACCAAAAATTCAATAGGCTCAACATGGGGAAAGGCTCCGACACAAGCCTTTATCAATCATCCATCCTCATGAGTACTATGGCCGCTCTTCCTGATAAGTTCAAGATGCCCGACATAAGCAAATTCAAGGGCGACTCTTGTCCTATGGCTCACATTGAGACTTATATTTGGGCAATGGTTCCGAAGAAGGTCTCCCCCAAGGTGATGGCTCAATGCTTTCCTCTCACTCTCGAGGGGGCGGCAAAAGATTGGTATGCTACTCTCCCGCTCACTGTCCGTCTTGATTGGGACTCCGCCATGCTTGCCTTCAAGAACCAATACCAAGGCAACACCACTCACCGGCCCACAAGGAAAGAGCTAGAGAACACTACTCAACGAGACCACGAGTCCTTCATCGACTTCACAAGGAGATGGAATGATAAACTCTCCGAGATTGTGGAAAGGCCAAATACCAAGGAGCAAATGGATATCTTTCTCAAATGTCTCAAAATTGATCTCCGCACCCACCTAAGTGGGGATTGCTATGCGGATTTCTCCCAAATGTATGAGGCGGGGGTCCGAATGGACGAGTTGCTCAAAGAAATGAAGAAAAGTGCTCCTAGCTACCGCTACAAGGCCGCTTCCAACTCCACAAAAGAGGCCTCGGTCAACACCGTCACTATCGATAAGGGGAATTACAAAAAGGTTCCTCTACCCCAAGGGAAGAAGTCTCGAAAGGACCGTGTCTACACGCCTCTCCAAGGCATGACTCAAACCGAAGTTTTCGAAGTCCTCAAAGCAAAGGGTCAAGTCACACCCGTACAAGGGTACCAACCCAAGACGGTCAACCCCAATCATGCTCACCACAAATATTGTGGCTACCACCAATATAGTGGCCACACCACCGAGGAATGCTTCGTTCTCCGCAATGTCATTCAAGATCTCATAGAAAAGAAAGAATTTGTAGTGACTAATGGCGAACATGTCAATGTAATAGAGATAGGAGAACTCGAGGGGGCCACCCATTCAATACCAATTGTGAATGGGGGCCCCAATGTTATGAATAAACTTGACAATTCTTGTTATGTTGTAACTTACGATGAGTTAATGAGGGAAGTACTAGAGAATAGGAAAAAGAAGCAAGATGGGAACGTCAACATGCTAACTCGATCCTGTCGAGTCATAGAAAGCAACCCTTCCACTTCCGTACCAAGCTCCTCTTCTCAAAGGCCGCAAGCTCGCGACACTCCCGAAGATCCTCTACTTTTCCAACTCAAGCCAACATCTCTATTTGGGACCTCATCGCATCCTCAAAGAAACACCGAGATCTTGTCATCCGCAATCTCGATGATACATCAATTTCTCCTGATACTACTCCCGAGGACCTCACGGCAATGATCGGTCACATTCATTTTGGCAACGTTATCACCTTTGCCGATATGGACCTTCCACCATTTGGTTCCGACCACAACGAGGCTATTTACCTCAAGGTACGAGCAAGGGGGAGGCCCATCTCAAGAGTCTTAGTGGACGGTGGTTCCGCACTCAACCTCATGCCTAGCAGAATCATGGGCATACTGGGGCTTAAGGATTCCGATTTGAAGCCTTCTACTCAAGTAATCCGAGGTTATGACAGCACCGCCCGTACAGTCATGGGCATGATCGAAATAGACATTGAGTTTGGGAGCATGGTCATGTCCGTTCCATTGCAAGTGCTTGACATCCTGGCCTCGTTCAACTTGCTTTTGGGTCGACCATGGATTCACAGTTCTAATGCCGTCCCGTCAACTCTCCATCAATGTGTCAAGATCCGAAATGGTGATGAAATAGTGACCGTCATGGCCGAAAACGTCACTATCCACAGAAAAGGTGAGTCCGTCCACCAAGTTCAGCATGGTTTACCAGACTCCACTCTCTCCGGCGTCTCAATCAACGCCATTGACAAAGAAGGGGGAAACGGATCATGGACCCCCAGCAACCACAAAGTCCTCCGCATGATGAGGAATATGGACTACTTCCCTGGTTTAGGCTTAGGGAAACATCAACAAGGAATCCTACATTCTGTGCAAGTCCCATTTGTCAAGAACACATTCGGTTTGGGGTACGAACCTTCCAGCGAGGACTTGAAACAAGAGCAAGCGATCAAGAATGAAAAGGCTCGAGCTCGTAAAGAAGGCCGTCGTTATGAGGTCCCTAATCTAAGGCCTTACCGCAAGACGTTGAATGGCTATTTTGTCCGCCAAGGGGAAGACGTTCCATACATGATCTTTCCTAAGCCATGGGTTAACAATAAGGGTGTCAAAAAGCCCGGTCTCGAAATCTTCTCCGATTGTGAGATCCAGAAATCCGAAAGGGAACCAACTCCCATGTCGCCCCGTGAATGGTGGGGAAGGAAGGTGACTATAGATTCCGAGACAGAAATCATCGTGGGGGAAGAACAGACAGGTTTAACCTCCATGTTCGAAGAGCTTGCCATAATGAATGAATGCCAAGTCAACGCCATCCATGACACCGTCATCATGAATGAGACTATCAGTGAGATCCCGCCAAGCTCCGAGCCGATCAACAATTGGTATTCTACGAAAGGGCCCGTGGTATCCGAAGAATTCTTAGTCCAAGAAATGGGTTGCATACCCCGCACAGCCACAAAGGAAGAGTGGCTCACATTTACTTTAGAGTCCGAAAGTGTCTCTAATACCCTCACCCAAGAGGATATGGAGGCCATAGCCGAGCGTGTGTTTCCTTTCTTTGCTAATGAAAAATTTGATATTTCTGAGTACCCTGAGATTGTAAATATCATAAATGATGAATTAACTAATAATGAACTTAATGAACAAGTTAATGGCGATTCAAATTATGACGAAATAGACCACGAAAGCACAGCATACTTAAATGAACTTGCTCAACAGGTCCGTCGTCGTGGTGAAAATGGTCCAGGGGATGACGAAGAATTGCATGTTGTTAATCTGGGAACCAAAGAAGAGCAAAGAGAAACTAAGATCGGAAGCTTCTTCAAGGGGGACGACAGAGACAGACTGACTGCACTGCTCAGAGAATTTGTGGATGTGTTCGCATGGTCATACAAAGACATGCCGAGTTTGGACAGAAAGGTAGCGGAGCACAGAATTCCGATCAGAGAAGATGCCAAGCCAGTAAAGCAGAAGCTCAGAAAGATCAAGCCAGAATGGTCTCTGCAAGTCAAAGAAGAGATCGAGAAGCTCCTCAGTGTGGGTTTCATTAAAGTTATCGAGTATCCGACATGGTTCGCCAACATCGTGACAGTCAGAAAGGCAAACGGCAAGGTTCGAGTTTGTGTGGACTTCCGGGATTTGAACAAAGCTTCGCCGAAAGACGATTTTCCACTCCCTAACATCGACATGCTGGTCGACTCCACTGCTGCCTACGAGGTTCGCTCATTCGTGGATGGGTTCGCTGGGTACAATCAGATTCTCATGGCTGAGGAAGATCAACATAAGACAGCCTTCACAACACCGTGGGGTACCTTTTGCTACACAGTCATGCCATTTGGGTTAAGAAACGCTGGGGCTTCCTACCAAAGAGCCGTGGCAGACTTGTTCTGCGATATGATTCACAAAGAAATCGAGGTCTATATGGACGACATGATCATTCACTCCAAAGGGACCGATGGTCAACATTTAATCGATCTCCGCAAGTTCTTCGAAAGGCTTCGTCAACACAAGATGAGGCTCAACCCTGCAAAGTGCACGTTCGGGGTTATCCGAGGCAAAGTCCTTGGTTATATGGTCACTGAAAGGGGAATTGAAGTAGATCCTTCCAAAATCAAGGCAATCATTGACATGCCTCCTCCAAAGACGCAGAAAGAGATCAAAGGTTTCATGGGCAGACTGCAATAAATCAGTCGGTTTGTGCACCAACTCACTTCCATGTGCGAGCCAATCTTCAAGCTAATCAAGAAGAATGTAGCTTTAGAATGGACCGACGCGTGCCAAGAAGCCTTCGACCAAGTGAAGCATTACTTGACGTGCCCTCCTGTTCTAGTTCCGCCGCACAAGGAGAAGCCTCTTTTGCTCTATCTCACTGTCAATGATGAAGCCCTAGGGGCTATGTTAGCACAAGAGCAACGAGAGTCCACAAAGGAGAATGCCATTTATTTTGTCAGTCGCCGATTCCAAAGAGGCAAAAAGAACTACTCTGTCTTAGAGAAGTCATGTGCAGCATTGGTTTGGGTTACTCAAAAGCTCAAACACTATATGGAAGCTTTTCCGATCAAGCTAGTATCAAAGGTGGACCCGCTCCGCTACATCTTCGAGAAGCCTTTCATGTCAACAAGAATAGCCAAATGGTACTTCATGCTCGCCGGCTATGATATCACTTACGTCACACTAAAATCCGTCAGGGGGAAAGTGTTCAGGGACTAGCATGCCGAATTCCCGTGTGACGAAGTGAAGGGGGAAGACGTACAGTTCCCCGACGAGCAGTTAATTTGTAATGCAACCGAGGAAAATAAGTGGCAACTTTTTTCGATGGCGCCGCATATAAACACGGTTTTGGTATAGGAGTATTGCTTGTCAATCCAAAAGACATCTACACTCCCATTGCCATCCGTCTGGAATTCGAAGCTACCAACAACATTGCCGAGTACGAAGCATGCATAGCAGGGCTCAAAGCAGCTCTCGAAGGAAACGTCACGGAACTAGAAGTATTCGGCGACTCTTTGCTCCTTATCAATCAGCAATCGGGTAAATGGCGAATCCAAGACCCGACCCTCCAACAGTATGGTCAGCACCTTGAAGAATTGGTTGGACAATTCCAAGAGATCACTTTCAACTACCTGCCAAGGGATAAAAATCGCTTTGCCGATGCACTGGCCACCATAGCTTCATTAGTCGAAATGCCCAAAGGGAAAATGGTGAAGCCTTTCAAAATTGCCCGAAGGAACAGTCCGGCGTACTGCATGAGTATCGAGATCAACGAGGTTCAAACAAACTCTCCGTGGTATTCGGATATCATGAATTTCCTCAAAGATGGCACTTATCCCGAGAATAGCAATAAGAAGTCTCAAGCGGCTCTGCAAAGGCTAGCCTCTCGGTACGTACTGATTGGAGACCGAGTCTACAAAAGACACCACGACGGGATCAATCTCTTATGCGCCAATGAGACCAAAGCTCAAGAGATAATGTGTGAAGTGCACGAAGGAGAGTGTGGACCCCACATGAATGGGTTTATGCTGGTCAAGAAGATACTCCGCATTGGTTACTATTGGAGCACTATGGAACGAGAATGTATCGAGAAAGTCAAAAGGTGTGCCAAGTGCCAATTCCATGCTAATCTACAACATGCTCCACCCTCACAACTTTACAACATGGTCACACCTTGGCCTTTCTCTTATTGGGGGATAGACATCAACGGTAAAGTCCATCCTGCCGGAAGCAATGGGCAGTCATTCATCCTAGTGGTCGTCGACTACTTCACAAAGTGGGTCGAAGCACAAGCCTATCGGACCCTCAACGCCAAGAAAGTGGCTGAATTTGTAAAGATTAATATCATGAAATCATTTCCGACAACGGCTCTCACTTTGAGAAGGAAATGGATGCACTTTTGGTAGAATACAAGATCACCAAACACAAGTCATCTCCTTACCGTCCCCAAGCAAATGGCACGGTTGAAGCAGCAAATAAGACCATCGAGACCATCGTCAAGAAAATGGCCTCAACAGGAAGGGATTGGCCCGAGAAGCTACCATTAGCATTGTGGGGCTACCGCACATCAATACGGTCAGCAACAGGAGAAACTCCGTATGCATTAGTCTATGGTTCTGAAGCCGTACTCCCAATCGAACTTTAAGTCCCATCTCTAAGGGTCCTCCTCGAGAATCAAGTCAACGAGGTCGACTGGATGCAAAGTCGATATGAATAGCTAGCCTTACGACGAGAAAAGGCTAAGAGCACTCGAACGCACAAGGGCGTATCAGCAAAGGATGGCAAGAGCTTTCAACAAAAAGGTGAAGCCTCGAAACATCAATGTGGGAGATTTGGTCTTAAGACAACATCCTCCTAATGCCATGAATCCCCTGGGGAAATGGGGACCACGATGGATCGGTCCGTACGTGGTCAAAAAGATACTAAGCGGCGGTGCAGTCCGACTCGTGGATTTAGATGGTGACCAGCTGCCAAAGGAGGTCAACCTCGACAAGCTCAAGAGGTTCTATGCTTAATAAACAAAGACCATAAAAAAAAAAAAAAAAAATCGCTCGCTAGGTTGAAAACCCGCAAGGGCGGCCTAGGCAAAAATTAGAGCATGTGCAAAAAAGAAGCCCGCTAGATTGAAAACCCGAAAGGGCGGTCTAGGCAAAAAACAGGGTGCAGACAAAAAAAAATGATCTTTGTTTGTTTGAACTACGGAGACCTGAGCCTCCCAAATGGAGGAACGTAGGCAACCTTCGGGTGCGGTCTAAAACATATCAAAAATACCCAATTCACTTCAAATAACAAGATGCAATTTTTATTCATTCAATGAATTATTCAAGCCATTACAACGGATTTATTGAGCAACAAAAGACATCAAAACATTAAATCCTAAAACAAAGTGGTCTAATTTTATTGCAATCTCTTAGGGTACTAAGAAAAGTCCAATTTTCTCTTAGCCTTCAAAGAACCACCCGATCGTCTCTCAATCCTTTTCTTCTTGGATAACGGAGGAACACTAATACGCACCGAAACCTTCTGCATTGTGGAACATCTCCTAGCATAAAAGTCATCCAAAGAAGTACTGAAAGGGTCAGCAAGAATGTTACTCGAATCAGCAGCAGCCTCCCTATATCTCAAGGCGCTGCTAGGCTCAAAACCCTTTCCCAACAACTCGGCACGAAGCACATCGACCCAAGTGATGCCGCGGTAAAAGGTGCCGAACAAATAATCCAAGTAGCTCTCGGGAAGGAAGACACTCCCCCGATCCAGAGGAGCAAAAGCCCAACGGTTGAGATCATCCCCCCAAGCCGACTGAAGCTCACTCAAGAAGTCCGGACCCATGTAAGCAACTGGACGAAGCATTCCGTCCCTCGGAAAAGGAATTATCTGTTGGCGACCAAACTGCCTCAGAACCCGCTCTGGCTGGTAAAATGAAGAATCTCTCAAGCCATGTACAACCACGTGCTGAAAACCAAGAGTCCATTCCACAAAAGGACAAAGACCCCAAGAAGGAGGGCACCACTCAATATCGACGGTCACCCGAGAGGCAAAGAATTTATTCCAACCGTCTTCAGATAAATCCCGGATCAACAGCTTCCTCCTATGAACAGCAAAAGGAGACAAATCACCATCCGGGGAATAAATCTTGAAGTGTTCTCGGAGCCATATGGTCAAGAGCAAAGGGCTTCCCCGACACATCTTGTCCGTCCTATGTAACTCATCAAGGCCGTGCAACGTCTCCCCTACAATAAGAGGGATTATACTAAATTGTTGCTCCTTGGCTTGCAAAATAATCTCAGCCAACTGCGCATCCGCAGTCCCGAAGGGTGTGACAAACAGTACTTCACTAAAGAGACAAGCGGCCTTGGCATTCCTCTTGAAAGATTGAACCACCGGATCCTCCGAGTGTAAACTGAAGAACATCGGCACCTCAGTTATGTCAATCATAGTACCGTGCAACATCTTCCTCACGTCCTCAATGGGGAGATTCAGTAACTCAACCCAAGAGTCAATGGCACCACGGTGATATTTAGAGACAGCAATCCGACCGGCCAAAGGCATGCCAAGGATGGCCCCGAAATCATCAACAGTCGGCACCATTTCATTAGCTGAAAAGCTGAAGGTATGGCTATCGCAATCCCAGAAAGCCGCGGCAGCTCTCAACAAATCCCAATCCGGCTTCAACGTCCGCAAAGTGAAAAGAATTCGGAACCCGAAGTCTTTAATGAAAGCCTTCTTGGGATGGGTCTTGAAAGAATACACAAAAGTGTCCAAGTCCTTTTCATACCCACTAACAACCTTGGCATCAAGAACAAAAGAATTGGAAGCCATGGAAAATGTTGATCACAAGCAAAGTTGAGCAATAATATGATGTTCAAAAATGGCAGAAAGGAGCTGTGAGAATCAAGTGGTAGAACAGAAGCTGATATTATAGCTGTTGGGGGTTTTTTGGCCAGCAAATGTCAAGCCCGGAATTCCGCCTCCCAGACGCGCGCGCCACCCGCCAGCAGTCTGAAATGCACGCGCGTCCCAAGCCTACAGAGGAAAGCGCGCGCCTCCCAAGTCTAGATCACTTCAGAAAAGGCCTTGTCAGATATCTCCAGCCTAAATCAAGACACATCCCTGGTCCTCGGACACCCAGTTGGGCACACCTTCTTCTGGTCCGCCCTTAAGGCATGTCAAAGATTGAAAGTAGGATAGAAACTCTCACTCAAAAGTAGGCTGTCCTTCTCCAGATTCTAAACTCCCTAAGTTTTGTCACGGGTGCCATACCCCCCTCAAGAGTCAATCTCAACATTTTATCCCCAGCAGGAACATTTTTCTGGTCGCGGTCAACTGTGCCCGCACCCCACAAGTCAAAAAGTCAAGTGTGACTCCAAGTGGCACAAGACTTCAAAGCAAGATTTCATCAACGGATTTCACTAACGGATTCATCTACAAAGGTTCACTAACGGCCTCATTCAAACGGCCTCATCAACGGATTTCACTAACGGATTCGTCAACAAAGGTTCACCAACGGCCCCTTCAAAGGTTCACTAACGTCCTCTTCAAAGGTTCACTAACGGCCTCTCTAAAGGTTCACCAACGGCCTCTACAAGGGTTCACTAACGGCCTCATCAACGGATTTCACTAACGGATTCGTCTTCAAAGGTTCACTAACGGCCTCTCCAAAGGTTCACCAACGGCGTCTACAAGGGTTCACTAACGGCCTCATCAACGGATTTCACTAACGGATTCTTCCTCAAAGGTTCACTAACGGCCTCTCCAAAGGTTCACCAACGGCCTCTCCAAAAGGTTCACTAACGGCCTCATTCAAAGGTCCACTAATGGCCTCATTCAACATATTCAGCCGGCAGGTTCACCTAACGGATCATGCCACCCCCCCCATCAATAAAAGCCGCTCACACAGGGAGCGCACCACTATCTCTCGCAATTTCAAATTCCTGCTTTCATCGAGTCTTTACCTTTTCTTGGTGATGTCCTCGGCGGGTGTTTTTAACTTTCGTCGACGCATTTTGCTTTGCAATCCAAGTCGCCGAGGGGCTCTGTAGACACCCCGCCTTGGACCGCTCACCCTGATTGCACATTTGATCTTGTGTTTCTCCCCATTTTAAGTGTTTCTCGTTAGTTTCTGTCACTTCCGTTAAGTTCCTGACTGACTTCGTTAAGTCCAGGGACTAAACTGAATAACAGGGCTGACTTTCTAGTCCATTCTGTCAAGATCGCCTTCTCTGAGTCGCGCGCCTCCGACAGAAGGATCCAGACGCGCGCGCGCCCCGCCCTCAAAGCAGGAAGCGCGCGCCTCTGGGCGTCGGTTACAGATTTCTGGCCAGGATTCTCTCCCTTGCTCAATTTACAGGATTTTGCCCGGGAAAGATTTCTTGGTGACTGAGTTTTGGCACCAAAAACATCTCTCTTTCACCTATAAACCCCCCCCCCTTTACCTCCATTTTCAAGGACCTTGACCTTGGACCTTTGGCTCTCAATCTCATATTGCAATAAACCAAATTTCCTACTTTCAAAGCATTTTCCAAAGGATTTTTCCAAGTAATTCAACAAGAAGTGTTTGAAGTCTCTTGAAGTCTAGGAAAAGCTATTTCTTTCCCCTTCTCAACTTCATCTCTTTTCTCTTTCTTTTTGTATTATCAAAGTGCAATCACCCAAATCATTTTGGGACATGACTCTAATGATCACCTCATCTCATTGAGGCCGGTTAAAGAGCTATCTCCTACATTCCAAACTCTATTTTAAAACCCCTTTTTATGATTTAAAGAAGAAGAAGAAGAACGTTTATCATTCATGTAGATTTTGATCAAGCAAGACCAACTTTAGTTGGGCGAGATGGGTGTTTCGGTACTTCCCATCTCGTAATCTAACCCCCGAACCTCAAAACAAGGAATCTCTGTTTTCGTAATCAAACTTAGGCTATTATCAATAGGTTTTTCTTATGTTCTTCAAAACATAGGTGGCGACTCTAAAAATAGGTTAGACATCCTAGGATAACTCGCGCGCTCTAGTCTCAAGCCGTGGGCTCCCCCGGGGTATCTACAGAAGTATTCATACCTTCATTTACCATTGCCGCTTGATTGGAGATGGATTGCTGAAGGATGTTGATGCTTTTGATGAAGAGTATCCATGCTTTGGATGGAGAATGATGATGTTGGTGATGATGAATTGTTCTTGCCTTTGATGGAGTGTCGGTGGGACAGTATTCCGGATGATGGGTTGGTCGTGCCAAAAGGCTGCCTACCTATCCCTTGAAAGAGAATCAGACCAGCGCAGTTCAAGGATGATGGAGAACGCTGGGGAAGAATGCTAGGAGCAAGGCAAAAAAGAAACACATAATTTTGCGCAAGTAAGGAGACAAAGGAAAAGAAAAAGAAAATTCTTTTTGTCTTTTTTTTTTTTTTTGTAGGAATAGAATATGTACGCATGTGGGAATTTATTTTTTATTTTTATTTTTTTTAGTTCGTGGGTGAACCATTTTGACCATTGTGTGTTTGTAAAGCCAATCCAAGATCAAGTCATGTTCGATCGAAGTCCGGATTGCCTCGCTTGAATGTTGTTGCCGCGGTGTCCAACGAAAATTGATGTCTAGCCCCAAGAGATTTGTCGTTTATGGGGCTTCAAAAGGACTATTGATGCCGAGATGCCAAGGGGTTGCTGACTGTAAAGCCCCTCGAATGCTGAACTTTGAGTGGCTTATGAAGCCCCAAGATGAATCAACTCTTAGCCCATTCAAATAAACTGTCTTTTGTTGTCGACGTGGGCAAGCCCCAAGAGAAGATCATTGATACCAAGCTTTGAGAGATTACTAAGCCCCAAATGTCATGGGCTTATCAAGTTTGTAGATGGCGGGATGTGAAGAACTTTCGGTGTGAAGCTCCAACTTATCTTGGCATTGTATTGAGAGCAGATGCACCATTGGGTAGAACTCATGAAAGTGATCTTCCTCTTTATATTGCTTGGAGGTGGATGGCCCTTTTTGTGGTTGATACCCAAATGGCGGAAGGCCCATGTTGGAAGTGTAGTACGATCTTCGGGAGACGTCTCGTGGGAGATGGTGATGTTGTTGCAGATGATAAGGTCTTGGTGTGATAAAGTCTCGAACGGTATGTTTGCTTGAGTCTTCTTGAGTTGAGCCGACGGCGGATCTTCGGATGCAGCCTGTGATTTTGATCTTGGAGAAGGGGGTGCAGTACTTGCAGAAACATTGGGATTGGCCGTAACTCTGCTTATAGAGTTAACATATTGGCATTGCCCGCTATAACTCAGCCGGGTGAGTCTAGCATATTGAATCTTTTTCCTTTTCTCTAAGACTTCTTTCAGAATCTCGCTGTGAGTTCTAACAAGAATCATCAAATTCATTCATATCATCGGAGCCTTCATTAAAACCAATAGGCCTTTTGACTAGAAGTGTTGAGGGACCATTGAAGCTTGATCCCTTTCATGGAGCCATAAGACTACTCCCAAATTGCATTGCTCGGGTACCACTGCCCAAAAGATTGTTTATTGCGAAGCCCCAATATTGCCCTTTGCTTGTATCACTGTAATGCCGTAGCCCAAAAGATTGTAGATTGCGAAGCCCCTTGAGACCTTTCGGTATAAAGCTTCAAATGTTGCTGGGGACATTGAAGTGAATTGCTTCTTGCCGAGGGAGCCTTTAAGACTTGACCGTAGCCCCTAGAGTGTCATCATTGATTGCGAGAAAGGTCCATCCTTGATTGGGGGAACGAGTATGGGCACACATGACAAGAGGGATTTTTGACATCCCTTTTGAGAGACTTTGAGGATAGTCTCACACATCTTTCTCGAGCATAGCCCCTACGGCTTATTGATTGTCAAATGAAGCAAAAGAAGCCCTTGTTCTTGAGTCACATGGCCCCTAGGGCGTCAGCATTTGTTGAGCAAAGCAAGAGTGACTCATCCTCGTGCGAGGGAACAAACATGAGAGGACATGGCAAGAGCTACTCCAT
The DNA here is from genome assembly GCA_026119855.1 of Campanula takesimana. Lineage (NCBI taxonomy): Eukaryota > Viridiplantae > Streptophyta > Magnoliopsida > Asterales > Campanulaceae > Campanula > Campanula takesimana. The sequence goes on along the minus strand of JAOWBW010000937.1, from coordinate 163,181 downwards.
TTCTTGGGAGCCTTTCGGCGTACTTTAGAAGTACATACTTGAAGAAGCTTTGAAAACTGAGACACATGTTGTTGCTATTTGCTGCCCAAGCCAATTGACTAGCTAGGGATTATTTGCGCAACCTCGTGCCTTTTTATGATGGGCTCGTTCTCGGATGGGTCTTGGTTACCACGGGCCTTCTTTTCATGAACCCAAAAATGCACACTGCTGGAGAATGATGCCAATGACCCAAGACAATCTTTGATGGTGCCATATCTTGTCGAGCCTTTTGCAATCCCAAAGTTGACTCGGTTGGGAATTGATTTGTTGAGGAGATCCAATGTAGAGCTTGTGCGGTTGTCTTCCTTAGAGGCCGGAGATCTCCATTTCTCTTTCCCTTCTCTCTCTCACTCTCTCATTTTTTTTATGACGCACCCTGTTTTTTGCCTAGACCGCCCTTTCGGGTTTTCAATCTAGCGGGCATCTCTTTTGCGTCTTATTTTTTTACTCGATTAATGAGGAAGTGTGCATTGACTCTGGCTGAGGAGATAAGACATGTGATTTTGCGGTGAAGACCTCTTGTCACTAAAGATGAGTGACATTGACTCGACTAGAGAAGTAGCCCCTAGTATTGACTTTGTATATATTTGTTGAATGACTCACGAAGGCAAGTAAGTTATTTAAGAGAAAAGAGAAGGAAAGCCCCAATTTGATTGCAAGAAATTGGGAGTATGCAGAAAGAATAGAAGCCCTAGACTCGACAAGGAACGGAAAGTGATTCCAAATCTAGGAAAGTTGTTCAATCTTGAGGTGATTAACTAATTGGCAAATGAATCGTACAAAGACGTCTTGACAAGTTCGAGATGAAGGCCGATCACCATAACGCGCTAGGGCTAAACATATCTTCTTTCTTGCATGAGACCGGACCCCGAAGGTTGCCTACGTTCCTCCAGTGTAGAGGCTCAGGTCACCGTAGTTCTTGTGGATGCTCCATTCGTCGAGATGGTTGTTGCTTCGTCCTTCATCGGTGGAATGATGTTGTTGTTGTGAACTTCTTTGAATGAAGGGGGATTTTTTTTTTAATCCCCTTTTGAAAACTTTGCTTCATGATTGTTGCTCCACCTTTCTTTGTCTTGATTTTGTCGTTGTTGATGTCTTCGTTGTTGATGCCGTTGTCGATGTTTAGCCCCTAGGCGTTCAAGCGATGGCCTTCATTCCAAAACTTGTTTAGACATTTTTTCATCATTTTGCCAAGAATTAGATTGAATAACTTGGAAGAGTGTATGAGGACAAGAACGACTTTTATTTGATGATAGACTCAAAATTTAACATTGGACGAGAGAAAAAATTAATGCACACATTAGAGGACTTTTGACTCTTTTTTTTTTTTTTTTTTATATATCCTATTTCTAGGTAGAGAAAGAGAAACGGAGATTGCTGTTGTAGTCCCCATTGTCGTTGTAGTCTTCATTGTGGCATGATCTCTTGTTGAGGCCCCATTTCAAATCTGAGCCCCTTCCTTGATGAGTTCTTGCATGTTCTCACTCTCTGACTGTTGTTCTTCACCCACGGTAAATTCACCATTATCAATCAAATCTTGGATGATGTCGCGGAGGGAGAAGCAATCCTCGGTGAGATGACCGCTGCATTGGTGATAGTCACACCACTTGTGGTGGGCATGGTTGCGACGTAATGGTTGTGGTTGCTTGTACCCTTGGAGAGGAGAAACTTGTCCCTTGGTTTTGAGAGCTTCGTAGGCCTCGGTGATGGTCATGCCATTGAGATGGGTATAGACACGGTCGTTGGTGGCACCTTTGGGACTTTTGAGGGATGATCCACTTGAGCGTGCTTTACCGTGGACCTTTGCCTTGTTGTCGATGAGCTCTTGCAAACGAGCCTTAAGTTCGGACACTTCTTCCTTGTGAATTTTCCTCTCGAGATCAAGACGGGCTTGCCATAAATCATCCTTGCGGTGGGCTTCCTCGACAAGTCTATCAATTTGTTCCCCCATGGCTCTTATTATGTTGAAGAGCCTTTCGTTGGACAAGGAAGTATTCTCACCCTTGTTGTTGTTGCCGTTGGAAGCCATTGGACCTATGGAGAGAACACGGTTGATCTTAGGATGGCCCCACAAACACACTTTGGATAAAATTATTTCACCCACAAACAAAGGAAAAAGACTCAACCACATAAAGAAAATGACTCTTTTTTTTTTATTTACAAAAGTCGGAAGGACGTGGTCCTTTTTGGGGTTTCTAGAAAAATAGTGGAATCGTCACACTAGAATATAGACCTTCTCGTGATCCCATATACTCATCGGATTCCACCACGCTTGTGAGTCCTACATGTGTCGGGATTAAACTAAACTAATGTAGTAAAGCATACACGCGGGGATGAGTTTATTTATTTTCGACCAAAATAACCACTTTTGGGGACGGATTTTTATTGCGTCCAAAACAACGAGTGGCATGTATGATTTGAAGACATTAGTTTAGGTAAATCTCGGCACATGGAAACCGACTTGGTCACGGAGTGTTAGACCCTAACTAGAATTGTGTGGTTGGTGCTCGGCTAAAGAGAGGCTTAAAGGTCACCCCCGGCATGTGGTCATGAACTACGCCACGGGCTGAGGTTTACCGCTTCGGAAGAGTCAAAGTCGGGTGGAGCTTGAAACTTTCTAGGACGGGCCTCGACGGGTTTGGGGTTGGACTTGTGCGACTCGATAGTGAGCAGTTGATAAGAATTGTGCGCGTAGTGTGAGGTCTAACAAGTGACAAAATATATTTTTTTTTCAAAGGAAATAAAAAAAACAAATAAGCAGGTAATTTACAACTTTCGAATCACCCGTGTGACCGATAAAAAATGAACAGGAAATAAAAGTTGTTCTGTGCAGGCCCGATGCCCACATAATGTCAAAACTGTCCATTTTGTTCACTGTTTCTGTATACTGTTCTGTTCTGGAAAATGGACCAGAAGTGCGCGCGTTTTATTGCCTACTCAGGAGGCACGCGCGTTAGACTGAGAGAGGTGGAGGCGCCCGCTTCTGGGTAGTACCTGCAAATCAGTGGGTTCAAGGGACTGCCTTGACCCTAAATAAAAAATTCTTTCCCCTGCAGACATTGTTAACACAGAAACATGAAATTCGAAGAACAAGATGGAAGGTGGGCGATTCTGGTAATAAGGGTCGGACGCGCGCGCTTTAGGCCAAGAAGGCCGGAGGCGCGCGCTTCCTACCCTTTTTACCAGAATGCCCAGAAAACAGATATAAGAACACCAAAAGCAGAAAATGCAAGTTTAACCCTCTACATCCCCAGCGGAGTCGCCACTGTAGATACCCCGGGGGACCACGGCTTGGCTAGAGCGGTGAATTACCTAGGATGTCTAATTGATTTTAAGAGTCGCCACCCACGTTTTAGAGGAACGCGAGAAAACCTAAGAAAAGCCAATTTTTTATGTACGAAAACCAGAGATTCGGGAAGAGAAGGGTTCGGGGGTTAGGTGACGGAGTGGGAAGTACTTAAACACCCACTCCGCCCCGCTTACGCGGGTCTTGCTACTTTTGGTGTTCTAATGTTAAATGTCCTTCAATTTAATAATAAGAGAAATGTGCTAACAATTATAATAAAAAGAAAGGGGAAATTTATAAAGGAAAAATAAAGGAGAATTGTTTATTTATTGATTTATGCTAAAGATTACATGTCGAATTATTGCTAGGTAATTACATTAAGAAATGAGAATGTAAATTAAAGTGGAATTAAAATGTTGGGATGTAACCTTGACCAAACTTCAATAGTGAAGTGGCCTTTTGGTTGTATCCTTTTTTATGGAGATTGCATACATTGACTAGACATGAATAAAATAAGAAGAAGAAAAAGGGAAGTTGTACCTTAAGAAAAAGGACTTTAAACCTTGACTTGAAGATGGTGTTGTTGTAGAGAAAATGTTGTGCAACACTTTGTGTAGTGTTTTGTAGAGAAATCTTGTTGAGAGGATTTGTGTATAGTGTATGTGTAGAGAAAATTCAAGTCAAAAAGAAGGTCCCTCTCCAAGGTAGGAGATGATGGTTTTTATAGGTAAAATTAGGAGGGAAAGGTTGGAGGGAAATTGGTCAATCCATGTGAAATGGAATTGACCAATCAAGAAAAAGATAAATAAAAGAATTAATGAAAGAAATAAAAAAAAAACAAATAATAATAAAATGAAATATTATGTTTTTTTATGAAGAATGGCTAGAATAAAGGATTTGGGAGTTATGAAATAAGGGGGAATGAATGTGGATGTAAAAAGGAGGTGTTTGTGATCAAGAAGAGATTTTCTAAATAAGAAAAGGGAGGGAAAAATGGTGCTATCCGTTACTGCCAAAGTGGGAAGCGCGCGGGTCCGGCCTATTGGACCAAACGCGCACGCGCCCCATGGCCATTACGGGAGGCGCCCGTGGGTGAAAATAACAGAATAACAGAATGACTCTAAAAGTTAACCCTGTTATACAGTTTAGTCCAAAACTAACGGAATCAGTTAGGAACTTAACGGAAGTAACAGAAATTAACAAAAACAAGTTAAATAAAAATACTATGTATGCGATCGGGGTGAGAGGTCCAAAGCGGGGTGTCTACAATACTCTAATCGCTATCTGCCTCGAATTTGAAGCCACCAACAACATCGCCGAGTACGAAGCGTGCATAGCGGGGCTCGAAGCGGCCCTCAAAAGAAATGTCACGAGCTTAGAGGTATTTGGTGATTCCGTACTCATCATCAATCAGACATCTAGAAAGTGGAAGATTCAAGACTCGGCTCTGCAACGGTATGGTCAACATCTCGAGGAGTTGGTTGAACAGTTTCAAGAAATCACCTTCAACTACCTGCCAAGGGACAAGAACCGTTTTACTGATGCACTAGCCACCATCGCTTCACTGGTCGAAATGCCCGAGGGTAAAATGGTGAAGCCCTTTAAAATTTCCCGAAGGAACAGTCCAGCATACTGCATGAGTATCGAGGTCAACGAGGTCCAGGCAAGCTCCCCGTGGTATTCAGATATCATGAATTTTCTCAAGAATGGCACTTATCCCGAGGATAGCAATAAGAAGTCTCAAATGGCGTTGCAAAGACTAGCCTCTCGATATGTACTAATCGGAGACCAAGTCTACAAAAGGCACCACGAAGGGATCAATCTCCTATGCGCAAATAAGACCGAAGCTCAAGAAATAATGCATGAGATCCACGAAGGTGAATGTGGGCCCCACATGAACGGGTTTATGTTGACCAAAAAGATACTCCGCATGGGTTATTATTGGAGTACCATGGAAAGAGACTGCATCGAGAAAGTCAAAAGGTGTGCCAAATGCCAATTCCATGCCAACCTACAGCACGCTCCGCCCTCACAGCTTTACAACATGACCACGCCATGGCCTTTCTCTTGTTGGGGGATAGACATAATCGGCAAAGTTCACCCTACTGGCAGCAACAGACAATCTTTCGTCCTAGTAGCCGTGGACTATTTTACAAAATGGGTCGAAGCACAGGCTTACCGGGTTCTCAACGCCAAGAAAATGACAGAATTCGTGAAGACCCACATCATGTGCCGGTACGGCATTCCTCATGAAATCATCTCAGACAATGGTTCTCACTTTGAGAAAGAGATGGACGCGCTCTTGGTAGAATACAAGATTACCAAGCACAAGTTATCTCCATACCGCCCTCAAGCAAACGGCACGGTTGAAGCAGCTAATAAGACAATCGATACCATTGTGAAGAAAACGGCCTCCACCGGAAGGGATTGGCCCGAAAAGCTACCTCTAGCATTGTGGGGCTACCGCACGTCTATACGGACAGCAACTGGAGAAACTCCTTATGCATTGGTGTATGGTTTCGAAGCTGTACTCCCAATAGAGCTCGAAGTCCCATCCCTACGGGTCCTCCTTGAGAACCAAGTCAATGAAATCGATTGGATGCAAAGTCGATATGAACAGCTAGCTCTACTCGATGAGAAAAGGCTAAGGGCACTCGAACGTACGAGAGCCTATCAACAAAGAATGGCAAGGGCTTTCAACAAAAAGGTGAAGCCTCGAAACATCAATGTGGGAGATTTGGTCCTAAGACAACACCCTCCTAATGCAATGAACCCCCTTGGAAAATGAGGACCCCGATGGATCGGTCCGTACGTGGTCAAGAAGATACTAAGCGGCGGTGCAGTCCGACTCGCGGATTTAGACGGAGACCAGCTGCAAAAGAAGTCAACCTCGACAAGTTGAAGAGATTCTACGCTTAATAAATGAAGACCATCAAAAAAAAAAGTGCTCGCTAGGTTGAAAACCCGCAAGGGCGGCCTAGGCAAAAATTAGAGCACGTGCAAAAAAAAAAATCCCGCTAGATTGAAAACCCGAAAGGGCGGTCTAGGCAAAAAATAGGGTGCACACAAAAAAAAATGGTCTTCGTTTATTTGAACTACGGAGACCTGAGCCTCTACACTGGAGGAACGTAGGCAACCTTCGGGTGCGGTCTAAAACATAAACAAATACCCAAATCATCTCAAATTAAAAATATGCAATTTTATTCAAATCTCAAATCATTCAAGCCATTACAACGGATTTTGTTGAGCTACTAAAAGACATAAAAACATTAAAATCCTAAAACAAGTGGTCTATTTTGCTTGCAATCTCTTGGGGGTACTAGGAAAAATCTAATTTTCTCTTGGCCTTTGAAGGACCACCCGAACGACCATCAATCCTACTCTTCTTGGGAGGTCTAGGAACACTGATACGGACCGAAACCATCTGCGCAACAGAGCGCCTCCGAGCATAAAAGTCATCCAAAGGGGTACCGAAAGGGTCGGTCAGAATGTTGTTCACATCAGCAGCAGCCTCCTTGTACCTCAAAGCACTGCTAGGCTCAAAGTCCTTCCCTAGCAATTCAGCCCGAAGAGCATCTACCCAAGTAATGCCGCGGTAGACGGTACCAAGCAAGTGATCCAAGTAACTCTTGGGAAGAAAGATACTACCCCGATGCAAAGGAGCGGAAGCCCACCGTTTACGATCATCTTCCCAAGCCGACTGAAGCTCACTCGAAAAGTCCGGACCCATGTAAGAAACTGGACGAAGCATCCCGTTCCTTGGAAAAAGAATTATTTGCTGATGCCGAACTGTCTCAAAACCCGTTCGGGTTGGTAAAACGAATAATCTCTCAACCCGGGTAAAACCACATGCTGAAAACCGAAGGTCCATTCCACAAAAGGGCAAAAACCCCAAGGGCACCACTCAATGTCAGTTGTAAGGCGAGAAGCGAAGAATCTCCTCTAACCCTCTTCAGTCAAATCTCTAATCAGCAACCGTCGCCTATGAACAGCAAAAGGAGAGAGGTCACCGTCTGACGCATAAAGCCTGAAATGCTCCCGAAGCCATATGGTCAAAAGCAAGGGGCTTCCTCGTCGCATCTCGCCCGTACGATGCAATTCGTCTAGACCATGCAAGGTCTCTCGGAATTATGCTAAACCGTTGTCCTTTCACCTGCAACACGATTTCAGCCACTGCGCATCCGCAGTACCCAGAGGAGTGACGAACAGAACCTCGCTGAAAAAACAGACAGCCATGGCATTTCTCTTAAAAGACTGAACCGCGACATCTTCCGAATGCAACCTGAAAAACATCGGAAGCTCAGTTATGTCAACAACGGTCCCGTGCATCATCTTCTTCACCTCTCTAACAGGGAGATTCATAAGGTCAACCCAAGAGTCAACAACACCGCGGTGATACTTAGGGACGGCAATCCGACCGGCCAAAGGCATACCCAAAATTGCCCCAAAATCATCGACGGTCGGCACCATTTCATTAGCCAAAAAGTTGAATGTATGGCTATCACAATCCTAAAAGGCTGTAGCAGCCTTCAATAAGTCCCAATCCGGCTTCAATGTCTGCAAAGTAAAAAGAATTCGAAACCCAAAATCTTTGATGTAAGCGTTTTTGGGATGAGTTTTGAAAGAATACACGAATGTCGAGAAATCCTTCTCGTAACTCTTGACAACCTCGGCATCAAGACTAAAAGGGTTAGAAGCCATGGGAAAGAAGATCACAAGCAAAATTGAGCAATAAAATGGTGTTCAAAAATAGCAAAAGAGAGCTGTTGGAATAAAATTTTTGACCAGAAGCTGATATTATAGCTGTTCGGGGGATCTTTTGGTCAGCAAATGTCAGGCCCCGAATTTCACCTCCCAGAGGCGCGCGCCTCCCGACACCGGTCTACAAGGCGCGTGCGTCCCATAGCCAACAGAGGAAGCGCCTGCGTCCCAGGTAAAAAATGCTTCAGAAATGGCCCTTGTCAAGTTCATAAAGCAACCCAGGAGCCTTCAACCAGCAACAAGTTCAGGATCCCAGCAATGAGAAAGAGTTCAATGACAACAAACACTCAGCTGGGCACACATTAATTTGGTCCGCCCTTATGGCATGTCTAAAAACTGAAATAAGATAGAAACTCCTACTCAAAGTAGGGTGTCTTTTATTTTCTCAAAAAATCAGTTTTTACAATTCATCCCCAGCAGAAAGAACTCCGCAGTCAGCTGTGCCCGCACCCCATCGAAAGTCAAAGTCAAACAGTCAACATCAAAGTGCGACTCACGGCAACAACTTGGTCCTGGGTGAGCCACAAAATTCACCACCTCCTCATCAAGCAAAATCTACATCCATTCAAGCAAACGGTTCTCTGGGTCCCGCATTTAAAGCAAACGGTCCTCCGGGTCCCACACTCAAGCAAACGGTCCTCCGAGTCCCGCACTTCAGCAAACGGTCCTCCGGGTCCCACATCCAAGCAAACGGTCCACCGGATCCCGCACTCAAGCAAACGGTCCTCCAGGTCCCGCACCTCAGCAAACGGTCCTCCGGGTCCCACACCTCAGCAAACAGTCCTCCGGGTCCCGTACTTCAGCAAACGGTCCTCTGGGTCCCGCACTCGAGGAAACGGTCCTCCGGGTCCCGTATCCCAGCAAACAGATCTCGCTATCAGCAAACAAGTCCCGCTTCCAGCAAACGGATCTCGCTATCAGCCAGACAGGTCCCGCTGTCGGCCACGGTGGGCCGCTTCATGCCACCGAACCTTTTATTATCAACCAAAGCCGCTCACACAGGGAGCGCACCTCCATCCCTCGCAATTTCAAATTTCTGCTTTTATCGAGTCTTTTCTTTTTTCTTGGTGATGTCCTAGGCGGATGATTGTCTTTTGTTTGCGCATTTGCTTCGCAATCCACGCCACCGAGGGGATCTGTAGACACCCCACCTTGGACCGCTCACCCCGATTGCACACTTGATTTTGTGTTTCTCCCTCTTTTAAGTGTTTTCTGTTAGTTTTTGTTACTTTGGTTAAGTTCCAGACGGGCTCCGTTAAGTCCAGGGACTAAACTGAATAACAGTTCTAACTTTCTAGTCCATTCTGTCAGATTTTGCCTTTCAGAGTCGCGCGCCTCCGCCCCTTGAGGCCAGACGCGCGCGCCTTCCGCCGCCTAGGAGGGATGCGCGTGCTTCTAGGGTGCGTCAGTTACAGATTCTGCCCAAGAATCTCTTCCTTGCTCATTATACATGATTTTGCCCAGGAAAGATTTCTTGGAGACTCCGTTTGGCTCCAAAAACTCCCCTTTGATCGGGTGAAATGGTTATTTAAGTACTTCCCATTTCGTAACCTAACCCCCGAACCCTTCTCTCCCGAATCTCTGGTTTTCATACAAAAATTGGTTTTCTTTAGGTTTTCTCGCGTTCCTCTAAAAACGTGGGTGGCGACTCTTAAAACCAAGTGGACATCCTAGGGTGAACCGTGCGCTCTAGCCAAGCTGCGGTTCCCCGGGGGTATCTACAGTGGGTTGAATAATTTTACCCTAAAGGTGTTTGTGGGGCCATCCTAAGATCAACTGTGTTCTTCTAATATGTCCAAATGGCTTCCAACGGTAACAACAACAACGGTGGCAATCTCTCTCGGTCCAACGAGGATATAGCCAACATGATCAAAGCACTGAGAGGACAAATTGATATACTCGCCGAGAATTCCCGGTGCAGGGATGATTTGTGGCAAGCCCGTCTCGAACGTGTGAGAATGGCCCATAAGAAAGAACTTGCTAAGCTCGAGGACCAATTTAAGGAGCTCACAAATGAAGGAAAAATGGTCCAAAGCATTGATAGCAGTTTGGTCAACACTCTCATGGCATACATTGACCAACGTTTTAGTGGGCTAAATTTGAGCAAAGGTCCAAGCTCCGATCTCCATCATGCTTCTATGCTCATGAACACTATGGTCGCCCTTCCTAAGAAATTCAAGATGCCCGATATCGGCAAATTCATAGGAAATTCTTGTCCCAATGCCCATGTTGATACCTACGTTTGGGCCATGCTACCGAAGAAAGTGTCTCCTCAAATAATGGCACAATGCTTCCCACTTACTCTTGATGGGGTCACAAAAGATTAGTATATGAGTCTCCTGGTTTCCACCCGCCTCAATTGAGATGCTGCTCTGCTTGCCATTAAGTCACAATATGAAGGAAATTACATGCACCGTCCCACGAAGAAAGAATTTGAGAACACCATGCAAGAGGGCAATGAATCATTTGGGGACTTTTCTCGCCGTTAGAATGACAAGTTAGCCGAGATTATGGATAGGCCCTCAATGAAGGAACAAATGGAAATCTTCTTGAAGTGCTTGAATATGAACTACCGAGCTCATCTTAGTGGGGCCTTTTATCCGTATTTCGCACATATGTATGATACGGGGATCAAAATTGATAACTTGCTACGTGAAATTGCCGTGGACTTTTAAGAGATAGACTCCGACAGGGAAGAGATCCCGAACAGTTCAAGCAGCGACATGGAAGGACACAATGGTTTTGAGGACTACGACGACAGCGAGGACTACAACAACGAAGGCTAGGGAAAACTCCCTTTCTCTCTCTCTCTACAAAAAAAGTGTCAAAAGTCCTCTAATGCGTGCATTAAGTTTTCTTCCTTCTCATTAATGTTAAAGTTAGAGTCGGTATTAATCAAATAAAAGTTGTTCTTGTCCTCATACACTCCTCCAAGTTGTTCAATCTAAATAATTCTTGGAAAAATGATGAAAAGATATCTAAACGAGTTTTGGAATGAAGGCCATCACTTGAACGCCTAGGGCTAAAAATCAAGAAGACGAAGTCAAGCTATCAAGTGCCAAAACAAGGTGGAGCTACAACCATGAAGAAATATCAAGCCATGTTTTCAAGGGGGATTTTTTTTTTAAAAGTAAAAAGCTCGCTAGGTTGACTCTTCAAAACAACCTAGGCAAAAGTTAGAGCACAAAAAAAAAATCCCCTCATCTAAAGAAGTTCACAACAACATCATCATTCCATCCGCCAACAAAGGACGAAGCAACATCAACAACCATCATGACGAATGGAGCATCAACAAGAACTACGGTGACCTGAGCCTCTACACTGGAAGAACGTAGGCAACCTTCGGGTCCGGTCTCATACAAGAAAGAAGACATGTTTAGCCCCAAAGCGTTATGGTTATCAGCCTTCCTCTCGAACTTGTCAAGACATCTTTGTACGACTAATCTTCCAAAGAACAAATCGCAAAATAACTTTCTTAGAATTGAAATCATTTTGCGTTTTTTGTCGAGTCTAGGGGTTCCTCTTCTTTCAGCTACGCTCCTAGTTTCTCGCAATAAAATTGAGGCTTTCCTTCTCTTCTCTCTAAATGACTTACTTGCCTTCGTGAGTCATTCAAAAAAAACAAATAAACAAAGTCAATACTAGGGGATACTTCCCTAGTCAAGTCAATAAGGCATCCATCTCCCACAAAATCACATGTCTCTTATCCTCGGCTAGAGTTAATGAACACTTCCTCATTAATTGAGTCAAAAAAATATGAAGACGCAAAAGAGATGCCCACTAGATTGAAAACCCGAAAGGGCAGTCTAGGCAAAAAAAAAAAAATAGGGTGCGTCATAAAAAAAATGAGAGAGAGAAGTAAAAGAGAAAGGGAGATCTTCAGCCCCCAACAAAGAAGACGACCTCACAGTTCTGCATTGGGTTCCCCATAGATTCAACTTCATTAAGCTCCTCACAAAGTCAACTTCAGCATTGCAAGGGGCTTAAGAAGACCGAGCACATTCAAGGGTCGTTTGGGTTCTTCGCATAAAGGGTTTGCTCCAGTAAAATACAGTTTTGGGTTCATCATTGAAACCGCACGAGGTTTGTTCCAGCAAAATACATTTTTGGGTTCATCATTGACGTGACACCGCATGAGATTCAGAAAGGGTAAGAAGTCTCATGGGCCGCCTCTAATATACCGATTAGTTTGAGCAATAAAACGCTTCTCGAGTAATGAAAAGCCACTCGTCATGTTCCCCCACATGAAGAGAAGCCTCTCTTACTTCATTTGACAAATTAATGATCCCTAGGGGCTATACGCAAGAAATATATGTGGGATAATCTTTAAGCTTCACGAAAGGAAGATGCCCTTGATATTAGAATAATGAATGTCAAAACGCTTCTCAGCAAAATGAATATGCTCATGCTTCTTCCTCCACACAAGGATAAGCCTTTATTGCTCTACTTACAATTAATGATGACACCCTAGGGGCTATGCTGAATCTCGAAAGACTCCCTCAATAAGAATGCAATTTACTTTACCTCCCCGGCGGTGGATAGAATTTCTTGGCCCTAGCAAAGTCTTGTACAACATTGGAAGCCCTCTCAATCGGTTTGGCACCGAAGGTCTCTCAAGGGGCCACACAATCAACGATCTTTTGGGATTCGGCACTACAACAATGCAATAGCCCGAATGTGGAACGGTCTTGGGGCTTCGCTAAGCCGTACGGTTTCAAGGATCTTTTGGGGCTCTACAATCAAAGGTTTTTGGGTCCTTTCATCTCTCTTCAGTATGCTTCTTGGCCACCTCAATAATAGTGCATCTCACTTGGATAGTTTGGGCTATGATCAATCATGAGGATCCCTTGAGGCTTGACACCAATGATCTTTGATGAGACGGATTTTATACACTTTATTCCTAGTTTTATATGAGCTTAAATGGAGAATTTTATGTATTTTAGATAGTTTTTATGTACTTTGGGGGCAATTATCTAATTTTGGGCAAATATGTAATTTTTGGGATTTATTATAATTTGGGAGTATTTTATTATTTTTATATTTTTACTTGATGTAATAGTTTATTAGAAGAAAAAGAAATCCCAAAATGATAAAGAGATTCAAAAGCCAAATTGCAAATGAAGGAGGAGTATTTGATAATTGCTGTTGGGTTGAAGATGGAAATAAAAGAGGTAAATGACCCAAGTTGCAGAAGCCCAAGCAAAGCCATAATCAACCAAGGCGGCCCATTTGAACGAAGCCCAGACCAAGGAGTTGGCCTGAGGAACATTGGCCCAATACAAACCAACCAGCCGGCCCAGACATGGAGGAAATGCACCTGGCAGATGCGTTTTTGGCCAAACACAACAAAGCTATCAGTACGTGTGCGGCTCAAAATCCGAGGCGGGAGCACGGCTGGAGCAGAGCGGCACGATTCGTGCGCGCCGTCATGAATCGTGAAGGATAAGGAGAAAACACACCTACCAGGTGCGCTTTCGGGCGTGTCTGGCGCGTGATGGCAGGAACTGGCACGTGAACGGTGGAGAGCGAGAGTGGGTGCGCGTGGGAGCGCGTGAAGACGGCTTTTCAGCCTAATTTCATTATTTTCCCTTTTTCTTTTATTACTTTTTCATTCCTTATTAGTGGAGGATTTGTTTTAGTTATTAAAACTAGGTTTTCTTTTATTGTTTGTGATTCTAGACTTCTACATAATTTTAGATCTAGGTTTTTATTTTTCTTCCATGGAGGTTTCAAAGCTTTGGATGAGGAACTAAATCCAAGCTTTGGGTTTGATTTCTTGAACCCCTTTTTATCAATTTGAGGTATTTTTCTTTTCGTATTTTAATTCCTATTTATAATTTTACTTGTTCTTGAATCTAAATTGATTGCTAGGGTTTATAGATTTGATCACCCTATTTATCCTTGTGATTGATTTGTGCTAGAATTTTCTATTTACTGTGCCAGTGTAGAAATTCATAAGTAGCATCTTTGCGATTTATGCATGTGCCAGGGTAAATTGTGAAGTGGGTAAAATTAGATGATTATCTATATGAAATAATTGTAGAAAGCGTTCTTGATCTTAGTTTCTTAAATCTTGAATCGATTAATATTGAGATCTAGACTGTGCCAGTTTGATTAATGTATTAATTAGGGTTTCTAGTGAGTGTGCCACTGCTAGTAACTATTCTGAAAGAAGAAACAGAGATTGAAATAAATCTCGTGATCAGGTGAATAGGGTAAAAAGTGAAAAGAGATATCAATGATAATTGAATAATTAGGTGGGAACTGGATCAAATCTGAAGTATTTCTTTAATTATTGTTTAGCTCAATTTAATTAGTTTATTTCTGTTTTAGGATTTAATAATTAAAATCTCAATTAAACCCCCAATTTGGTCAAGTGACAATTACGTAAATAAATAACCGTTCTTCGTGGATTGATTCTGGACTTGCCCTAGCTATATTTTTAGAACCTAGTCCAGGTTTAATTTGTAGGTGTGCGATTTAGCCTACCAATCTTTCAGGGGCTTCACAATTAAAAGCTCAAGGGTGTTCGTAATTACATCTCGCCTGAACCACAATGGAAAATACAAATTCTTCGGACTCTCAGCATCAAAAATCTCTTGAAATGCCTCACACTCTACGGCTCTCTCGAAGCCCGCAGTTACCCCAAACATCAAGTCTCTTGGGGCTTTGCATCAATGATCATTCAATGAATTTGCAATCAACGATCCCTCCATGGCTTTACCATCGACGATCTACCCTTGGGGATCGGTCATGACAACTACAAATGCAATCTACTCGGATGGGTCTAGAGTTGATTTATCTTGGGGCTTCACGAGTCACTCAAAGTTTGGCATCAAAGGTGTTCTAAGGGATTTACAATCAGAAACCCCTTGGTATCTCTGCATCGAAAGTCTTTTGAAGCCCCGTAATCGAGAAATCTCTGGGGGCTAGACATCACGCTTCGTTGGGCACAACAGCAACAACAGAATTCAAGCGAGATGAGCCGGACTTCGCTCGAACATGACTTGATCTTGGGTTATCTTTACAAACACACGAAGGTTAAAATGGTTCACCCACGAACTAAAAAAAAACTTTTTCTCGCAAGTGTATATATTATTTTCCTCCTAATCTAAAAAAAAAAAAAACTTTTTCTTGTAAATAAACTTTCTTTGTCTCCTTACTTGCGTAAAAGTATGTGTTATTAGCTTCTTCCCCAGCTCTCTCTATCACCTTTGAACTACGCTGGTCTGATTCCTTTCAAGGGATACGTAGGCAGCCTTTGGCATGACCAACCCATCATCAAGAAGTGGTCATGCCTCCACCAAAAGCAAGAGCAACGCATCAACATCCAAAGCCTGGACATTCTTCATCAAAGCCACAACATCAGAAATCCATCCCAAATCCAGCGGCCATGGTAATTGAAGGTAAGAACATCATTCATTAACGCTTTCTACAAATCACATCACACACAGAAGCAATTTCTTCATTCTTGCAAAATCTCTCTCTCTCTCATGCAAATCTGCTTTCCAAATCACAACGCACCACAAGCACAATCTCTCTCGCAATTTTATTTCATATACAGTTCCTCACACAAGCACATATATCTGCAAAGCACACACCTAACAGGTAAAGGAGAAAGTCCCACGGCATCCAATACTATCAAATAGCAAATGCGGCTCTGAACAGCATACAGCAAATGCGACTCTGAACAGCATACAGCAAATGCAGCCCCGAATAGCAAACAGCAAATGCGGCTCCGAACAGCATACAGCAAATGCGGCTCCGAATAGCAAACAGCAAATGCGACTCCGAACAGCATACAGCAAATACGGCTCCGAATAGCAAATAGCAAATGCAGCTAAGAATAGCAAACAGCAAATGTGGCTCCGAACGGCATACAGAAAATGCGGCTCTGAATAGCAAATAAAAAATGTTGCTCCAAACAGCAAAACAGCAAATGCGGCTCCGAATAGTAATTTGGTCCATGGTGAACCACTGAAATTACCACCATCTTTAGCAACATATTATCACACTATAAGTCTACCACGATAGACAGGTGCCGCGTGTGTCCTTCGGGCAACAGTAGTGACCATTCGCAAGCCTAAGTGGTACACCCAAGGTTAACATCAGAATCACATCATCGGCAAACTTCAATCAAAGCTCGGTCATGGTGAACCGCACAATCACCGCACTCTCCATAAAGAAAGCACAACATGATGAGTTCGCTCAACGGACTCCCACTCAGTTCCAGTCCACTCAAGGGACTTTAAACCGGCAAACGGATTCATCCAGTCCGCTCAAAGGACTTTAAACTGGCAAACGGATTCGCCAAACGGATTCAGCCAGTCCGCTTAACAGACTTTAAACCGGCAAACGGATTCGCCAAACAGATTCAGCCAGTCCGCTCAATGGACTTTAAACTGGCAAACGGATTTGCCAAATGTATTTAGCCAGTTCGCTCAACGGACTTTTAACCGGCAAATGGATTCGCCAAACGGTTTCAGCCAGTCCGCTCATCGGACTCTAAACAAGCTTAACGGTTCCGCTAAACGGCTACAGCCTCAGCCTGCTAACCAGACTCTAAACCTTGGCCACGGTGGTCCATCTCATATCACCGTACCTCTTCCAACAAAAGTCGCTCACACAGGGGGAAAATCTCTATCCTTGCAATTTCAAATTCTTGTTTTTATCGAGTCTTTGTTTTCTTTTCTTTCCTTTTTTCTTTGTGATGTCCTCGGCGGATGTCTTTCTTTCGTCGGCGCATTTTGCTTCGCAATCCATGCTGCCGAGGGGCTCTGTAGACACCCCTCCTTAGACCGCTCACCCCGGTTATATAGATAGTATTTTTATTTAACTTATTTTTGTTAGTTTCTGTTAAGTTCCTGACTGACTCTGTTAAGTCCAGGGGCTAAACTGAATAACAGATCTAACTTTCCAGTCCATTCGATCAAAAATGCCTTTTCAGAGTCGGCGCCTCTGCCCTTTGAGGTCATACGCGTGCGCCTTCCGCCCCAAAGGTCGGAGGCGCGCGCTTCTGGGCGTCAGTTACAGATTCTCTCCAAGAATCCCTCCCTTGCTCAATTTACATGATTTTTCTCAGGAATTCCCTCCTTGTTGACTTTGTTTTGGCACCAAAAACATCTTCTTTTTTACCTATAAAAACCCCCCTTCTCCACCATTTCAAGAGAGGACTTTGGACACAAAAAAAGAGCCCCAAAACTCTACTAAAATCTCTACACAAAAAATTTGAAGTCATCATTTTCTTCCTAATAAGGTACAACTCTTCTATTTCTTATTTCTTTTGTGTCTTAATGTATGCAATCCCCATCAAATGGGACATGACCAAATGATAACTTCATTACTTTGAAGTTGTTTAAAGGTTATGTCCCTACATTTTAAACTAGATTTTAATTCTCCTTTATTTCTCTTAAATGTAATTGTTAGCGCAAGTTTATATTAATAAAAGAAGGACATTTTTAGCATAGAACACCTTTAGTAGAAAGACAGGCTTTAGCCGGGTGGAGTGGGTATTTAAGTACTTCCCACTCCGTAACCTAACCCCCGAACCCGTCTCTCCCGAATCTATGGTTTTGTAAATAAAATTAGGCTATATTAGGTTTTTCTTATGTTCCTTTAAAAACATAGGTGGCGACTCTAATATTTAAAACCAAATAGACATCCTAGGATAATTCACCGCTCAACGTGTCTCCTCGTAAAAACATAAGAAATAGAAAAAGGAGATACGTGTGTCACCATTGTTTTGCTCCTGGTCATATACGGCCATTTTGTTATAAGCTGAAACAGGAACTTGGCTTGGAGAAGAATGGTGGTCACTTGAGCAGACAGTTGAGCGCACAACCTGTGTGTCAACTGAACAGACAACCCTAGGCAGAATCAAAATCCACTTGGGTAAAGAAAGAAGACACCAAATATCAGGTGGTATTCACATCCCTTAAGGGCATTTTTTAGGGATCCTGGTACTTTGATAGTGGCTGCTCCTGCCACATGACTGGATCACTTGAGCACTTTAGTGACTATGAGACCTTTAACGGAGGAAAAGTCAAATTTGGTGTAGGAGCTCAAAGCAAGATAATTGGGAAAGGTATACTGAAGGTAGAAGGTTTTCCTAGTTTGCACAATGTGTTGCATGTGGATGGTTTAAAGGCTAATTTGATAAGCATAAACCAATTGTGTGATGATATGTCAAGTTTGATAAGAAGACGTGTGAGGTCTTTGATGATTCAAACAGATGTGTTTTAAAAGGATTAATATCCTCTTATCATTGTTACAAGTTGGTTGAAAATATTTCACATCTTAAACCGATTTTTGGTAATGCTCCTGATCTTATTGTCAAATCTGCTAAGAATTATGTTACAGGTTGTACATGAGGACATGATCTGGTTAATGATGAATCTGAACCAAAAAACTCAAAGGAATCTGCAGAACCGGCACTTATGCAGATAGATGATACACCAGCTGAGCAGACAACTCAGACAGTGGCAGAATTAGGTTCAGATTTTGAAACCACAGAAGGATTTAACCTGAATGAAGGAGCTGGTGTGAGCAGGTTTGAAGATATTCTTTCCATAATACATTATTACCATCCTACTTCCCAGGTCATTGGGGGAGTGGATGAAAAGAGAAAACTAAGAGGAAAGAAGGTCAATCACTATGACCATGCAGTTTTGGTATGCATGAACTCTATGTTCCATCAAGTAAGTTCATGTTGTTTTGTTGCTAATGATGAATCTAATTCAGAGGCATTTTTATGTCATTTGAGGGGAGTTAATTATTATTCCAAAAAGCACCAATGTTAGTTATTTTGGTAATCATTTGTGTTTTTGGGAACAAACTTTTGTTTCGCTATCAGCTGCTGAATCACAATGTGTAGCAGTTGGTAGTAGGTGCACTAAACTCCTTTGGATGTATAAATTGATCACATACCGTGGAATCAAAGACAAAATCTCGTCTGTCTTTTATGGTGCTAAGGGTACCATAGAGATAGTTAAAGGCCCAGTTCAATGTTCTACCCCTAAGCATCTTGATTTTAGGCTTCACTGTGTTCGAGATATTATTAATCGAAAAATCATTAATCGTCAATTTGAGGTAAATAATAAACGATTGATGATATTTTCATAAGCCTTTGTTTTAGAGAGATGTTTTTCTCTCGGTGTGTTTTGAGTTTAGTTGATCGCACAAGTGTGCGGACAACTGTCTGCATCTCTGTATAATTGTATATTACAGAAAAAAAAAAAAAAAAAAAAAAAAAAAACTGCATTCATGCTCTGCATGATTATCTCTTATGGTCACTTGGTTGACCTTTCCGTGGCTCTGTGTTTCCTTGAATGTGAAACCCTTCTTAACCTGATAATAATTATCTTATTAATTCCTTCGTGTTGTTTATCATAGAGTGGACACTTAGTCTTAAGTTACGGGAAAAACAAGCTTCCTCCTTTCTTTGAAGTTAGAACTCATTTAGGCAAAATGCCGACGTTGTCCAAAAATACATCACTTGAGGAAAAAGTATGGTAGCACTGTATTGTGAGAGTGAATAGCTCCTCCCCATAACTAATTCAATGCCTTAAAATGAAGTGTTCTAGAGGCTACATGATTGAAGGACATCTCATTGAATTCATGTATGTTAAAACTGTTGGATATTATGCCCTAGGCTCTTGAGAAAGGCCTGTGTGTTATATCATAGCTTCATTATTATAGAGATAACAAACCTGATTATTATATCTTTTTCATGTTTATTATAATAATCATTGTCCCTAGCACATAATCATGTGATGATTATGGTGCATAGGATGCGGATTAAACTTGTGAGTACTTGTTGGAGAACAAAGTACTGGATAGACCCGTTATGAGATTTATGTCATGGTCAAATGTCATAATTAAATCTCCTAATAGTTATACCATTTGAATCCTTAGACTTAATATTATCATGGTCTTCCACATGATGAACATTATGTTTGACGTACTCAAACGCTACCCTTAACCGGGTGGTTATAAAGGCTACGATTGGCATAATCGGATTCTTGTAGGGAAGAATGATAAGTCAAGATGGGATTTGTCCCTCTCTCAAGAGAGATCAGCTTGGCCACGATGAGTGAGATTGATGATAGTGCATGGCCATGCCCAAATGAATTGATGTGTTCAATGTCATTTGCTCATATCAATCTACTCGGGATCGAGAAAGCATTGGACAACGTAAGTTGACGTGTGTAGACACCCCGCCTTGGACCGCTCACCCCGATTGCACATTTGACTTTGTGTTTCTCCCCATTTAAGTGTTTCTCGTTAGTTTCTGTCACTTCCGTTAAGTTCCTGACTGACTTCGTTACGTCCAGGGACTAAACTGAATGATAGGGCTGACTTTCTAGTCCATTCTGTCAAAATTGCCTTCTCTGAGTCGCGCACCTCCGACAGGAGGAGTCAGGCGCGCGCCTCCCGCCCGCCCCCAAAGCAGGAAGCGCGCGCCTCTGGGCGTCAGCTACAGATTTCTGGCCAGGATTCCCTCCTTGCTCAATTTACAAGATTTTGCCCGGGAAGGATTTCTTGGTGACTGAGTTTTGGCACCAAAAACACCCCTCTTTCACCTATAAAACCT
Source organism: Campanula takesimana (assembly GCA_026119855.1). NCBI lineage: Eukaryota > Viridiplantae > Streptophyta > Magnoliopsida > Asterales > Campanulaceae > Campanula > Campanula takesimana. Next base: position 142,503 of record JAOWBW010000937.1, on the reverse strand, counting down.
CCCTTTACCTCCATTTTCAAGGATCGAAAAATGATCGGAAAAACCCGATCGAAAACTAGACAAAAAATCACTTTCTAAAGGTTCTCCAAGGATCTCATCAAGCAACACTTGAAGTTCTTCAAATTGTAGGTAAAAGTACAACTTTTCCTTTCTTTTCTACTTCATCTCCTCTCTCTCTTTTACTTTAATCAAATGTGCAATCTCCCAAATCATTTTGGGACATGACTCTAATGATGACCTCATCTCATTGAGGTTGGTTAAGGAGTTATCTCCTACATTCCAAATCCTATTTTAAACCCCCTTTTCATGACTTAAAGAAGAAAAAGAAGAACATTTTCATTCATGTAGATTTTGATCAAGCAAGACCAACTTTAGTTGGGCAAGATGGGTGTTTCGGTACTTCCCATCTCGTAATCTAACCCCCGAACCTCAAAACAAAGAATCTCTGTTTTCGTAATCAAACTTAGGCTACAATCTATAGGTTTTTCTTATGTTCCTCAAAACATAGGTGGCGACTCTAAAAACAAGTTAGACATCCTAGGATAATTCACCGCTCTAGCCAAGCCGTGGTTCCCCGGGGTATCTACAGTGGCGACTCCGCTGGGGAGTATTTGAGGGTTAAACTTGCATTCTGATCGAAATCTACATCTTTTCTGGGCATTCTGTTTCCTGATGGGGGAGGCGCGCGCGTCTGGCCTTTTAAGCCTAAGGCGCGCGCATCCCGCATCAAGAACCAGAATCGCCCACTTCTTCATGTTCTTCATCTTCTTCTTCTGTTATTCTGCACTAATCACTTCTGCAGGGGTTACAATATGAACATAGGACCAGGGCAATCCCCTGAGTCCAAAGTCTGACATTCTGACATGTGTGCCCCAGAAGCGCGCGCCTCCCATAAGCATTGCGCCATGCGCGCGCGTCCCACATCAGCACTCAGAGGCGCACGCTTCTGGGTTGGTTTCCAGAACAGAAACAGGTTTCAGTGACTGAGCAGAACAGTGGGGTGTGGGCACAGTTGCCTGCATCAGAACAGAATTGAACCCTCGGACTGTTTTAATTTTGTGTTTTATTTACCGGTCACACGGGTGATTCGGGAGTTGTAATTTTATGTGCTTATGTGTTTTGTGTGTTTTTTCTTCTTTTCAAAAAAAAAAAAAAAAATTGTCACTTGTTAGACCTCACACTACATGCACATATTCCTATGAACTGCTCACTATCGAGTCGCACAAGTCCAACCCCAACCCGTCGAGGCCCGTCCTACAAAGTTTCAAGCTCCACCAGACCTTGGCTCTTTCGAAGCGGTAAACCTCAGCCCGTGGCATAGTTCAAGACTACATGCCGGGGGTGACCTTTGAGCCTCATATTCAAGCCGAGCACAAACCACACAATTCTAGTTAGGGTCTAACACTCCGTGACTCAAGTCGGTTTCCATGTACCGAGATTTCTCTAAACTAATGTCTTCAAATCATACATGCCAACTTGTTGAAATGGACGCAATAAAAATCCGTCCCCGCATGTATGCTTTACTACATAATTTAGTTTAATCTCGATACATGTAGGATTCACAAGCGCGATGGAATCCGATGAGTATATGGGACCGCGAGATGGTCTATATACTAGTGTGACGATTCCATTATTTTCTTAGAAACCCCAAAAGGGATTCATTCCCTCCGACTTATTAAAAAAAAAAAAAAAAAAAAGAGTCTTTTCTTATGTGGTTCGAGTCGTGTGCCCAACTGTGTGTTCCAAGCCTCTTCATGGACCGCAAGTGTTACTCAAGACTGACAAGGGCCTCTTCTGCAATATAGGTTCAATTGGTACTTACAAAGTCTACCGGGATTCAGCAAATCGGTTAGTCTGTGAAGAGATCACTCCAACAGCTCCAACATCAACCATGACCGGCAGCAGCAACACCATGTCTCTCTCGAACAGCTCTCAACTATGGTCCAAATCCTCCAAGAGCAAGTCTCCACCCTTAACAAGGAGGCACAAAGCAAAGACGACATTTGGCAATCCCACCTCGACAGCCAAAGGGAGGCCCACGAGGCCGAAATGGAACTAATGAAAGAAAAGCTCACCAACCTTGCCAAGGGAAAGAACAAGAACAATGATGATGAATCCGAATGGACCGAGGGTTTGTTCAAGAGTCCTATTGTCAACACCCGCACCAAGAAAGTGGGGGAACCAAGTTCCGAGAACAATGAGCCCAAAATGGTGGATTCTATCATGGCCTACATCGACCAAAAATTCAATGGGCTCAACATGGGGAAAGGTTCCGACACAAGCCTTTATCAATCATCCATCCTCATGAGTACTATGGCCGCTCTTCCCGATAAGTTCAAGATGCCCGACATAAGCAAATTCAAGGGAAACTCTTGTCCTATGGCTCACATTGAGACTTATATTTGGGCAATGGTTCCAAAGAAGGTCTCCACCAAGGTGATGGCTCAATGCTTTCCTCTCACTCTCGAGGGGGCGGCAAAAGATTGGTATGCTACTCTCCCGCTCACTGTCCGTCTTGATTGGGACTCCTCCATGCTTGCCTTCAAGAACCAATACCAAGGCAACACCACTCACCGGCCCACAAGGAAAGAGCTAGAGAACACTACTCAACGAGACAATGAGTCCTTCATCGACTTCACAAGGAGATGGAATGACAAACTCTCTGAAATTGTTGAGAGGCCGAACACAAAAAGCAAATGGACATATTTCTCAAGTGTCTCAAGATTGATCTCCGCACTCACCTAAGTGGGGCTTGCTACTCCGACTTCTCCCAAATGTATGAGGCGGGGGTACGCATGGATGACTTGCTCAAGGAGATTAAGAAGACCACTCCTACTTACCGCTACAAGGCCGCTTCCAACTCCACAAAAGAGGCCTCGGTCAACGCCGTCACTATTGACAAGGGGAATTACAAAAAGGTTCCTCCACCTCAAGGAAGAAGTCCCGAAGTGACCGTGTCTACACGCCTCTCCAAGGCATGACTCAAACCGAAGTGTTCGAGGTCCTCAAGGCAAAGGGTCAAGTCACACCCGTGCAAGGGTACCAACCCAAGACGATCCAATCCAATCATGCTCACCACAAATATTGTGGCTACCACCAATATAGTGGCCACACCACCGAGGAATGCTTCGTTCTCCGCAATGTCATTCAAGATCTCATAGATAAGAAAGAATTTGTAGTGACTAATGACGAGCATGTCAATGAAATAGAGATAGGAGAACTCGAGGGGACCACCCATTCAATCCCAATTGTGAATGGGGGCCCCAATGTTATGAATAAACTTGACAATTCTTGTTATGTATTGACTTACGATGAGGTAATGAGGGAAGTACTAGAGAATAGGAAAAAGAAGCAAGATGGGAACGTCAACATGCTAACTCGATCCGGTCGAGTCATAGCAAGCAACCCTTCCACTTCCGCACCGAGCTCCTCTTCTCAAAAGCCGCAAGCTCACAACGCTCCCGAAGATCCTCTACTTGTCCAACTCAAGAAAACTCAAGCTAACATCTCTATTGGGACCTCATTGCATCCTCAAAGAAACACCGAGATCTTGTCATCCGCAATCTCGATGATACATCAGTTTCTCCCGATACTACTCCCGAGGACCTCACAGCAATGATTGGTCACATTCATTTTGGCAACGTCATCACCTTTGTCGATATGGACCTTCCACCGTTTGGTTCCGACCACAACGAAGCTATTTACCTCAAGGTACGAGCAAGGGGGAGGCCCGTCTCAAGAGTCTTAGTGGACGGTGGTTCCGCACTCAATCTCATGCCTGGTAGAATCATGGGCATACTGGGGCTTAAGGATTCTGATTTGAAGCCTTCTACTCAAGTAATCCGAGGTTATGACAGCACCGCCCGTACAGTCATGGGTATGATCGAAATAGACATTGAGTTTGGGAGCATGGTCATGTCCGTTCCATTCCAAGTGCTTGATATCCCGGCCTCGTTCAACTTACTGTTGGGTCGACCATGGATTCACAGTGCTAATGCCGTACCGTCAACCAAGGAATCCTACATCCCGTACAAGTCCCATTTGTCAAGAACACCTTCGGTTTGGGGTATGAGCCTTCCAAAGAAGACTTGAAACAAGAGCAAGCGATCAAGAACGAAAAGGCCCGAGCTCGTAAAGAAGGCCGTCGGTATGAAGTCCCTAATCTAAGGCCTTATCTCAAGACGTTGAATGGTTATTTTGTCCGCCAAGGGGAAGACGTTCCATACATGATCTTTCCCGAGCCGTGGGTTAACAATAAAGGTGTCAAAAAGCCCGGCCTCGAAATCTTCTCCGATTGTGAGGTCCAGATATCCGAAAGAGAACCAACTCCCATGTCGCCCCGTGAATGGTGGGGAAGGAAGATGACTATAGAATCCGAGACAGAAATCACCGTGGGGGAGGAACTGACAGATTTAGCCTCCATGTTCGATGAGCTCGCCGTGATGAATAAATGCCAAGTTAACGCCATCCATGACACCGTCATCATGAACGAGACTATCAGTGAGATCCCGCCAAGCTCCGAGCCGATCAACAATTGGTATTCAATAAAAGGGCCCGTGGTATCCGAGGAATTCTTAGTCCAGAAATGGGTTGCATACCCCGCACAGCAACAAAGGAAGAGCAGCTCACACTTACTTTCGAGTCCGAGAGTGTCTCTAGTACCCTCACCCAAGAGGATTTGGAGGCCATAGCCGAGCGTGTGTTTCCTTTCTTTGCTAATGAAAAATTTGATATTTCTGAGTACCCTGAGATTGCAAACATCATAAATGATGAATTAACTAATAATGAACTTAACAAACAAGTTAATAACGATTCAAATTATGATGAAATAGACCACGAAAACACAACATACTTAAATGAACTTGCTCAACAAGTCCGTAGTCGTGGCGAGAATGGTCCAAAGGCTGACGAAGAATTGCATGTTGTTAATCTGGGTACCGAAGAAGAGCCAAAGAAACTAAGATTGGAAGCTTCTTCAAGGGGGACGACAGACAGATTGACTGCACTACTACGGGAGTTCGTGGATGTGTTCGCATGGTCATACAAAGACATGCCGGGTTTAGACAGAAAGGTAGCGGAGCACAGGATTCCGATCAGAGAAGATGCCAGGCCAGTAAAGCAGAAGCTCAGAAAGATCAAGCCAGAATGGTCTCTGCAGGTCAAAGAAGAGATTGAGAAGCTCCTCAGTGTGGGGTTCATCAAGGTTATCAAGTATCCGACATGGTTAGCCAACATTGTGACAGTCAGGAAGGCGAACGGCATGGTTCGAGTTTGTGTAGACTTCCGGGATTTAAACAAAGCTTCCCCAAAGGATGATTTTCCACTCCCTAATATCGACATGCTAGTCGACTCCACTGCTGCCTACGAGGTTCGCTCATTCGTGGATGGGTTCGCTGGGTACAATCAGATTCTTATGGCCGAGGAAGATCAACATAAGATAGCCTTCATAACACCGTGGGGTACCTTTTGCTACACAGTCATGCCATTTGGGTTAAGAAATGCTGGGGCTTCCTACCAAAGAGCCGTGACAGACTTGTTCCACGATATGATTCACAAAGAAATCGAGGTCTATGTGGACGACATGATCATTCACTCCAAAGGAACCGATAGTCAACACCTAATTGATCTCCGCAAGTTCTTCGAAAGGCTTCGTCAACACAAGATGAGGCTCAACCCTGCAAAGTGCACATTCGGGGTTATCCGAGGCAAAGTTCTTGGTTATATGGTCACTGAAAGGGGAATCGAAGTAGACCCCTCCAAAATCAAGGCAATCATTGACATGCCTCCTCCAAAGACGCAGAAAGAGATTAAAGGTTTCATGGGAGACTACAATACATCAGTCGGTTTGTGCACCAACTCACTTCCATGTGCGAGCCAATCTTCAAGCTACTCAAGAAGAATGTGGCTCTAGAATGGACCGACGCGTGCCAAGAAGCCTTCGATCAAGTAAAGCATTACTTGACGTGCCCTCCTGTTCTAGTTCCGCCGCACAAGGAGAAACCTCTGTTGCTTTATCTCACTGTCAATGATGAAGCCCTAGGGGCTATGTTAGCACAAGAGCAACGAGAGTCCACAAAGGAGAACGCCATTTATTTTGTCAGTCGCCGATTCCAAGGAGGCGAAAAGAACTACTCTGTCTTAGAGAAGTCATGTGCAGCATTGGTTTGGGTCACTCAAAAGCTCAAACACTATATGGAAGCTTTTCGATCAAGCTAGTAGCAAAGGTGGACCCGCTCCGCTACATCTTCGAGAAGCCTTTCATGTCAACAAGAATAGCCAAATGGTACTTCATGCTCGCCGGCTATGATATCACTTACGTCACACTAAAATCCGTCAGGGGAAAGTGTTCAGTGACCAGCTTGCCGAATTCCCGTGTGACGAAGTGAAGGGGAAGATGTACAGTTCCCCGACGAGCATTTAATTTGTACTGCAACCGAGGAAGACAAGTGGCAACTTTTTTTCGATGGCGCCGCCAATAAACACGGTTTTGGTATAGGGGTATTGCTTGTCGATCCAAAAGACATCTACACTCCCATTGCCATACGCCTGGAATTCGAAGCTACCAACAACATTGCCGAGTACGAAGCATGCATAGCAGGGCTCGAAGCAGCTCTCGAAAGAAACGTCACAGAACTAGAAGTGTTCGGCGACTCTTTGCTCCTTATCAATCAGCAATCGGGTAAATGGCGAACCCAAGACCCGACTCTCCAACAGTATGGTCAGCACCTTGAAGAACTGGTTGAACAATTCCAAGAGATCACTTTCAACTACCTGCCAAGGGATAAGAATCGCTTCGCCGATGCACTGGCCACTATAGCTTCATTAGTTGAAATGCCCAAAGGGAAAATGGTGAAGCCTTTCAAAATTGCTCGAAGGAACAGTCCGGCATATTGCATGAGTATCGAGATCAACGAGGTTCAAACAAACTCTCCGTGGTATTCGGATATCATGAACTTCCTCAAAGACGGCACTTATCCCGAGAACATCAATAAGAAGTCTCAAGCAGCTCTGCAAAGGTTAGCCTCTCGGTACGTACTGATTGGGGACCGAGTCTATAAAAGGCACCACGACGGGATCAATCTCTTATGCGCCAATGAGACCGAAGCTCAAGAGATAATGTGTGAAGTGCACGAAGGAGAATGTGGACCCCACATGAATGGGTTTATGCTAGTCAAGAAGATACTTCGCATTGGTTACTATTGGAGCACTATGGAACGAGACTGTATCGAGAAAGTCAAAAGGTGTGCCAATTCCCAATTCTAATCTGCAACATGCTCCACCCTCACAACTTTACAACATGGTCACACCTTGGCCTTTCTCTGTTGGGGGATAGACATCATCGGTAAAGTTCATCCTGCCGGGAGCAATGGGCAGTCATTCGTCCTAGTGGCAGTCGACTACTTCACAAAGTGGGTCGAGGCACAAGCCTATCGAACCCTCAACGCCAAGAAAGTGGCCGAATTTGTAAAGATTAATATCATGTGCCGATACGGCGTGCCTCATGAAATCATTTCCGACAACGGCTCTCACTTTGAGAAGGAAATGGATGCACTTTTGGTAGAATACAAGATCACCAAGCACAAGTCATCTCCTTACCGGCCCCAAGCAAATGGCGCAGTCGAAGCAGCAAATAAGACCATCGAGACCATCGTCAAGAAAATGGCCTCAACAGGAAGGGATTGGCCCGAGAAGCTACCATTAGCATTGTGGGGCTACCGCACATCAATACGATCCGCAACAGGAGAAACTCCTTATGCATTGGTCTATGGTTCTGAAGCCGTACTCCCTATCGAACTTGAAGTCCCATCTCTACGGGTCCTCCTCGAGAATCAAGTCAACGAGGTCGACTGGATGCAAAGTCGATATGAACAACTAGCCTTGCTCGACGAGAAAAGGTTAAGAGCACTCGAACGCACAAGGGCGTATCAGCAAAGGATGGCAAGAGCTTTCAACAAAAAGGTGAAGCCTCGAAACATCAATGTGGGAGATTTGGTTTTAAGACAACATCCTCCTAATGCCATGAATCCCCTGGGAAATGGGGACCCCGATGGATCGGTCCGTACGTGGTCAAAAAGATACTAAGCGGTGGTGCAGTCCGGCTCGTGGATTTAGATGGTGACCAGCTGCCAAAGGAGGTCAACCTCGACAAGCTCAAGAGGTTCTACGCTTAATAAACAAAGACATACAAAAAAAAAACAAAAAAAAAAAAAAAAAAAATCGCTCGCTAGGTTGAAAACCCGCAAGGGCGGCCTAGGCAAAAATTAGAGCACGTGCAAAAAAGAAGCCCGCTAGATTGAAAACCCGAAAGGGCGGTCTAGGCAAAAACAGGGTGCACACAACAAAAAAAAAAAAAAAAAAATGGTCTTTGTTTGTTTGAACTACGAAGACCTGAGCCTCCCAACTGGAGGAACGTAGGCAACCTTCGGGTGCGGTCTAAAACATATCAAAAATACCCAATTCACTTCAAATAACAAAATGCATTTTTATTCATTCAATGAACTATTCAAACCATTACAACGGATTTATTGAGCAACAAAAGACATCAAAATATTAAATCCTAAAACAAAGTGGTCTAATTGCAATCTCTTGGGGTACAAAGAAAAATCTAATCTTTCTTAGGTTTGGGAACCCATTGCTTCTTGTTATGTACTTTAGTCTTCTTGGATGGGGACGGAACATTCTTGGGACAACCAAGACCGGAGAAAACGCTAGGACGGGACGGAGCTTCATCAACGGCTTTCCCTTTACCCTTATCAAGCGGAACCTTAGCGGGGACAACCATGGGACGCTTCCACACATATGAGGAATTTCCCTTACCTTTCTTCTTCTTGGGAAAATGACGGGGTCTATAGTCCCGCACATGAACCACCGGTCTCACGGGATCAACAACATCGTCATTGGGCCTTCCCAAACGATCAAAAACGCTCGGACGTTCTTCTCCACCATCGAGACGGACCCCACAGCTGGAACGGCGTTCACCATTGGAACGGACTTCTCACCCTCGGGGACGGAAACCTTAACTTCAAAGGAGAAAGTCATTGGGGCCATTATAACAAGAATTTTGTGGTTTAGGGGGAGAAAGTGTTTGCAAAAGAATGCTGTGTGGCCATTCTGGTCGAAAATGGTTCAAATTTATAGCTGTTGGAACATTCTGATCAGAAAAGAAAGGGGCTGTAATTCAGCAGGCCAGAAGCGCGCGCCTCCGACCAGGGCTTCACAACGCGCGCGCCTCCCACAAGCAAGGCCCGACGCGCGCGCCTTTGACAGCAGTTCAGACAGAAACAGCCCTTGTCAGTTCAGAACAGAACCCAAGCACTTCAACATATCCAGCCTGCAGCAAAATCAAATCCCAGCAACAAAAAGAGTTCAAAGCATCGACAACAAGCACCCTTTGGGCACACATTTGTTTGTAAAGAGTCGACATCTAAGATCGAGTCGTTAATAGAACATAAAAATGAGTAGTAAAATAAATAGGATTGTAAATACATATTAAATGTTATTACAGGCAAAAGTAAAAGTGTTTCAATCCCTCATCCTCTCAGCCACGACAGCTCGGGCACGTCATCACCACACTGTGCTCACCCCCTGCTACCGCTCTCGGTCTCCTCATCGTCATCATCATCCTCATCATCATCTTCATCCTCAGACTCAGATGTCTCAATCACAACATCAGGACGGGTTCTCTTGGCAGCTCTCCCTGATGAACTGGCGCCGCCCCGGCTCTGGCTACCCTCTCGGCTCAGACTCCTACTATGGCTCAGACTCCTGCTCAGCGACTGCCTCGCCGAAGAGACAGCCTCATCAATGTCCAGTGCAGCATCCCTGCAGCCTCGTCCCATGCCCCGAGCACCTCGGGCAGCTCCTCTCGCAGCACCAGAGACAGCACCAGCAGCATCTCTAGTCATGGCAGCAATATCCCTGCACAGCTCCAGCACCCTCTCCTCCAGCTGACGGAGCCTCCGCCTCATCCCTTTGTTCTGCCTACCCAGTGCCTATAAGCAGCTACGGGCACCTGTTGCAACAAAGAACGGGGAAAGGAAATTACATCAATACAAAGAACAGAAAAACAAGACTAGAAACTGAGAAAATGCAAAGATGGTCAGAAAAACATACACAGCAGCCTGAGCGGGAGGCTCTCTCTCCGGTGACATATCCTCGGGAACAATCTCCCTCTGCTCCTTGAAGACCCCGAAGTTTGAATAAGTGTAATAAGGAGGAGGCAAAGGAGGATCAAAACCATACCCGGCACCGGTTGTATAAAACCGAGCGGAGGTCGAAGGAGCACCTGTGATCTCCTCGGATCAGCGAACATAAAGCCCTGCATCAAGTTGTTCTCC